>JASAND010026409.1:0-21843 GCA_030248195.1 Trissonchulus latispiculum
CACGTATAGTCTAGTTTAGTTGAATTCTGTTACAGTCCGTATTTTTGTTACTTGTTCCCATTTTTTCTTTGCCAATGCATAATCTTTGCTCATAATCTGCTTTATATATAGCCTTACTTAATTTGTGCTACTTATTTTCGTTGTGTATTTTGTCATTCCAGTACATACTGCCATTCCTTTTTGCAGGGTACAACCCTATGCAGCTTATCTTGTATACGTATTCTATACCAGTTGCCATCATGGCTTTGCCATGCACAAATTTGTATGAAAATACCAACTTGTCCAATAGGATGGGTTACACCCAAATAGGGCATCACCCTACAGTGTGTCCTTTTATAGTTACTTGTTAATTATATACGTAACTTGCATCCAGGGTGATCGTGTGATAAGCGCTAACCCTTGGTATGTCAAGTATAAATTTAACTTATATTAATTTTCCTAGCGCTTCATCTATTATATACACACTGTTTGAATTTATTTCCATCAGGAGGGTGAGCCCTCTTCCCTTGAGAAATTTTCTTGGGTATTTTCATATTTAGTTTCTTCTATTTATACTCTTAGTACGGTTTTTTTCTACGGTTTCTACCAAATACGTGTATTTTTGTACTGCTTTACGTACGTATGTACTTGTTTTTTCTACTGTTACTAGTACTTCTAGTATATTTATTTATTTGTTTTTGTGTACGTATACATCTGCAATAGTAATTTTCAGCGTAAAGTGCTTTGTAAATTGTTTGGGGGAGCGACGCTCACGTACCAAGCGCCCTACGGTCAGTCCTCTCAGGAGTTCGGACGGCGAGCCCTGGGGAGATGTAACGCAAGAGGCTGACTGTAACGGTCAACCTTTTCGTTATTCTCAATATTACGAAATCACTCTACTTAGCTAATAGTTGGCTTGCCTAGTCAGCAAGCATTCCTTCACGTGTCATGTAGCTCCACCTATAGGATAGGTTTGGGAGGGTGGGGTCCCCCCTTGGAGCTACATGATTGGGACACCCCAGCTAGAGGGCGCTTCTCTTGGGAGGGGGTTATCCGTCAAACTTCTCCCCCTTTCAGTTGTGGGTTTTCCCTTGTATAGTTAAGTCGCTAGTTTCTCTCTCTGCTCTCACTATCTCCCCTGTATACAGTTTTCTCCCCCTGTCTATATTCAGTGGGCCTTTATATTGGTACGTTAGCGGGGCTTCGCCCATTATAATTGTTTGGTGAGTTTGTGTGTGTGTTAGTTTATTTGACTGTATAATTGTTTGTCTGTCGGGTATTGGCCTCCTAAATTAGTACAGTTACTATTTCTATATTTGCTATATCTTCATAAATACTTGTTGTACTTATTAAATATCTCTACTAGGTTTGTGTATTGTTGGTAGGTCTTACTGAGCTCCTAGGTTAGTTTATTGTTATTTCTGAGGTGAGCGGGTGTCACCCACTCACTAGGGCTAATTATTTGGCGAGGCTTCCCCGGCCGGCTCCTGCGCGGTTGGTGTGTTATTCACTTGTGCCACGGTCTCCTCGCTTGAGTTGCTCTCGCGGGGTAACGGTACTTTAGTGTTAGGCTAGTTTCACTCTGGTACCGCTACAGAACTGGCATGCTACAAATGGGCGCGTCGACGTTTCCAGTGGTTGCATATTAACGCTTCCAAGTGTAGCATGCCAGTGCAGCGTCTCGATCTGCGGCTGGAACTATGAAACCAGCATTATAATTAAAGGTTATAAGTCAGCCCTTCACTACGTCTGAACCTTTTACCGTCAGGAAATCTTATTTGCAAAACGCCCTACAAGATCTGATAAGACGGAACTTACAATAATATATTTCTTAAATAAAGGCAACAATCTTCATAAGAATATACATTTATAAACGGTTTTAAACACGACAAGTCTTGTTTTCACTAACCAAGAGTTACTAACGTAGCTTCTTTAATAAATAATTGAACAAAAACAGTGGGTGGGTAATGTTCATCTTTCGATCTTAGGGTACTTCAGAGGCAGCAAAATTGAGTGGGATGCTTATAGCATTTGGTGGGTTTCCACTGTTTACAAAATTTACCATTGTTTTCACGAACCGTCAAAAGCTGAACTAAGAAATTCTGTAATTGGAAAGCCCAAGGAAAATTTTATGATGGGAATTGAAAATTCATGCTTTTACCTTCCCACGTACAATTACATAACACCTTGAACCCATTGGAACTTAGGCGTAGGCATTAAAGGAACTGGAACACCTACGCTAGACAAGATAACGCTAATTTTGACAAAAGTTTGTTATGACTTTTAAAATTATCATCATCATCATTTTCTTCAGCATGCAGAACCGATCGCTCTACGGTTGCTCAGGCTTTTGAAGAACTCCTTGTTTTCAACAATACGACGGTTCCAGGTCATCCTGATACGTTTCTAGCCGTGTACTGGGCTTGCCAGCATTGACTCTATCGGCTTTGAAAGGTTTTCATGAAGGGCTAGTGTTGAATGAAGAAGCTCAAGTGTCAACACCTGTAACTCTCTACAGCAGTTCTTGGAAACTTGGAAAAAACTGGTGCCATGTACGCTTGCATCATGCACTCACATGATTGGACCCATTTCGACTGTGTTAAATAGAAATATACATACAAAATTTGTTGAAAACCCAAGACACAGTAAAGACATTCACAAGGTAGGTCAGCACTACTATGCAACATCACAAGCATCATCATCATTTTCACAAACAGTTATTTTCTTGATCTTATAACTCCTTGGTTGCCAAATCAGAAAGAATGATCAACAAATCTGCCTGAATCGTTGACAACATAGGTTAACGCGGGGGGTCTGGGGGGGGTCCAAGCACCCCCCTCCCAACCCGGACAAGATACAAACCCTGCCGCCGTGACAAGGGGTGACGAAAAATTGGTCAAGGGGTAAGCAAAAATAGCCGAAAAAATAGTTTTTACACTACAATTTTAAAAAATTTTCCGGCTTCGTCGGAATCTTTCAGCCAAAATGTTTAATTGTTTCGGCCAAAATTTTGAAATCTTAAAAAATGAACATTTTGTTGCAAATTTTAATAAAACAATCGCTAATGTCAATTAAATTAGCTTTAATTTTTTGAAATATTTCATACATTTAATTTTCAGTTAAAAGCCCCCCTAAAATTTTAGTTTAAGGTACAAGCCCCCTCAAAATTGTTTTGGAGACCAGCCCCCCCAGGACCCAACCCTATGTTAATGTATGGTTGACAAGGTAACAATAAAGAAGTATATGCCACCAACTATGAACCAGTTAAAGCCAGACTATCATTCATTGTGGTGTGAGCATCAGCATTCCTAAAATTCAGGAGCGCAATTTTCAATTTAGTTTCAGATGCCTTCATAGTCATGGTGTACGTTGCAAGGTGGAGGTGTACGCACGTCTACAATAATCAATCTAATTTTGCGCGCGTCGGCACGTCGGCGTGCGTCGAAACGCGTAAACTGGCATGATGGAAATGGGCGCGTCGATGCTTCCAGTGGTAGCATGTCTCCTGGAGTGTCACATGTCACCTGTCACCAGAGATGCTACACTTGGAAGTTGGAAGTGTCAAATTGCGTCAACGAAATTCAGTGTTGATCCAAATGCAGCATGGCAGTTCAGCTAGTCGGCGCACGTCGACGCGCTTGTAAGCATGTAGACGTGCGTCTTCGCGCGTCTACTAGCGACTGGAGCTATGGAGTCAGCAACAGAATTAAAGGATATACGACAGCGCTTCACTGCTTAAGGTACTGGTTTCCTTTCGGGTATTTTTGACTCATACGGCTTTAATCCTTTACGTAAATGGCTAAAACTTACGAAATAGCCTATTTCCGTGCTCTTTAACATTCTGGGACCAGTCCCGTATTTTTCGGCCAAAAGATGAAAAAGTTTTGGTTTTTCGCCTTAGGCTCCCAGTAAGTAGACAAGACACGGGATTGGTTGCCATGGCTGGAAAGAGGACGCGAAAACGAACATTTTTGCTCTTACAACTTTTGAGCTGTCTTCAGTGGTTAAGTCGGTATAAGCAAAAAACTGTTTTTAGGGTCAAAAAATGGCCATTTTTGAGGAAATCAATTTTTTCAAAATTACTGCCACATGTTAAGGACAAAGTTGGCTTATTTATACTCAATGCGTCCAAATGCACATTTTATGAATGCCTAGTAGCCGGAATTTATTGCTTTCAGCTGGAGATTTGGCCGAAAAACCATTTTGGCAAAACTGCGATTATTTTGTTTCGAACATCGATTTCTCAAAAACTACTCGACGGATTCCGGAAATTTTTGGCAGAATCTGAAATTCGCACTTCTGCGTAGGGACGTTTTTCTTTGTTTGGGCTAAAACGTTTCGAGTAGCAAGAAAACTCAATGCGAAGTTGGGAAATTTCGTGTCATCGCACATTTGCCGGATTTTCTGGAGTATTGAGACTTGTTGAGCCAAATCCAAAAAAACGTCCCTCGGCCCATATGTCCTTCATATCGTGACACATAAAGAACTTTTGGCCGATTCTTCAGTTTTGAGAAATCGATGTTCAAAGATTTTTGGTCTATATTCTTCATGTTAGATGTCAGCATGTCAAAAAATTACTGCAATTTTTTTGCTACTTTTGCCAGTTTGTTGGCTCATGGCATTGGCATACATTCACATAGCCCGTAAGCTCATGTGAATGTACAAAGAATAAGCTTTAAAACGATGTATAAAGCTCTTTCCAACTCCCGAAATTGCGAAAGTTATAGCGGTTCAAAAAATTACTAAAAAGCACTGCACAAAAGGAAACCAGCACCTTAAGAACCCTCTTCAGTCAGGAAATTTAGCTCACAAGACATTGCCCTACAAGATAAAAATCTGATAAGACGGAAACTTACAATTATATAAATTGCATATATATAAATTGTATATATATATTTATATAAATTATATAAATATATATAGAGGAATGCTTGCATTGTGTCTACTGGAACTGAAATCGGTTTTCACAATGGGCTACCATCATGTCAACACTAGTAACTGTCTACAGCACTTCCTGTTTGGATACGATTGGCGCCATTCTGTTTAAAACGAATTGAATATACCTGATATCAGAATTACCGTATATGAAAAAACATTTCATCTCCTACTTGGACTGTACTTGGAAAATAAGCATCATCGTTAGTTGTTTAGTTATGTGAGACATGTTAACATCAAGATTTTACATGTTATATATTACATAAAGTATAAAAAAACAGTAGCAAGTAAAAGCCAGCTAGCCACTAGTCTTGTAATAATAATAATAATAAATAACAACAACAACAACAACAACAACAATAATAATAATAATAATAATAATAATAATAATAATAATAATAATAATAATAATAATAATAATAATAATAATAATAAACAAGCTTATTTGAATGAATGGATTGCCTTTGTTATTTTTTCTCTTATCAAGGAGCATATCTCAATTGGTGCCCCTACATTTAGGAGCTTTTACCTATTATATTTTTCAGTTGCTTAACCAGAGCTTTCAAATTATAAGAATGATACATATTTGTCGTTTCCATTGTTATAGATGCATGCATCCATGCAAAGTCACCGTATTGTGCATTCACGTGAATACAATACAAATGCAATCTTATACAAAGATGTATAAGCACTCCAGGTTTCCGGGGGCATTACGTTCCAACCCCAACTCATATACAAAGTTTTAGCCAATTCGGCCAAGCTCATCTCGATGAACAGAGTGCGATAAGTTGGTTTGTATTCATGGATTATTAATTAAGATGTATGAAAGAATATTAAAAGCATTCCTGGAAGGCAGTGCAGTTTCACCAAATCTCTCGAAAGAATCCATGTACTCATAAGGATATACTCCCTTACGCAGGAGCATTTCAAGACCGTCTCCTGAGAAGTGTTTTGCCATGCATTCAAATCTGTCCTTTCCGTCTTTGACCAAATTAGCAGTGAGGGATTCCAATGAGCTAGTCATCAGCTGACAAGTGTCTATAAATTTAATCCTCCATCCAAGCTCGTCCTCAGCCTTCTTTTTCTTTAGTGTAAAGGACAGGTAATCTTCCATCCCCTTAGGGATGCAGTCCAGTTCCAAGCCATATTCATTAGCAACAGTTCCAATCTGTTGCATAATTAAGTGTCCATCATATCTTCTGAGATTGTGAATACCAACAACAATATCCCTGCTGACCCGGAGTGCAAGATTGCACTCTAAATGTGCCGAACCCCGGAACCTACCACAAAAGTGGCAATGATCACGGGCTGCTTCTTCCTGTAGTTCCTTCTTACATAGATAGCAGTGAGTAGCCTGGTCATGTTGTGACTGCTGCTGCTGAGTCAACTTCAGAGGCTCAACAAGGGAGAGTCTGTTTTGATAGTTTTGACATTTAGTAATCAATTCCTTTAGAAACACCTCTAGGCAGTCCTGTCCCCTGTATATAATGGGGGAGCCAACTTTCTCAGCACTTTCTACAGAGCACCCATCACAATTGCCGGAGTAGTTTATCGCACTGTCGAACAGTATTATCAAGCAGAAAAGGCTAAATACTTCTACGACTGGACAACTTACTGGAAGATTATGAACACGTGGTCACCTTCTCTGGCTAAACAACATGGAAAACACGTGGAAGGATATCTAGAAGATCAGTGGATGTTAGTTGCAAATGACGTAATGGATTATGCTGTTAGAGAAAAGGTCAGACAACACCCAGATGTAGAGCAACTGCTATTGAGTACCGGAAATGATGTTCTCGCAGAGGCTACTAAGTTTGATGGGTATTGGGCTAACGGGATGGATATTGCTGAGCCGACAATTAACGATTCATCTCAGTGGATCGGAAAGAATATGCTTGGTGAAATATTGATGAACATTCGACAAGAAATTAAAAAAGAAAAACAATGACATTAATATTATGTATATTGTATGTATAGAATGTATGAATTAATAAAAAGAATTATTAGTGTTCAGTGTCTTATTGAAATGGAGATTACATTAGAGAAACGCGTGCAGAGCAAATGCACCCTTTATGCTCTCTATGGCATAATTACGATAGTTACATTACTCACACTAGCAAATTTTGGCCTCATCATATACATGAAGTCAACTGTAAGCACCACTCAAATCACAGCTAATGATAGTATAACTCCTATTACAATAGAGCTACTACCGGATGGTATGGTTGGCATACGGCAAGATGCATTACAACGTGTATACCCACTTAAGCAATTTCAAAAAATACAAAACTTTTTGTGGGAGTGTTTCAATGGCAGACGATGCTCAATGGCAGAAACCGATAGTCTGCTGTGCCCTTATATAGCAGAACGTTTTGATGTCCAACTCTGTATGATTGATGATCAGCAGGTCATGTTTGCTCGAATTGGATCAATACATCTAAGCAGGAGTGACCTACTGAAAATTTATGAAGTTTAAATTAATAAAAACCTAAACTGCTTAACAGTTTCGTCAAAAATGGCTGTCATAGCTACGCCCTTTCTAAAGTTCCAACATCCTTTCACGTGTATAGTGGCTGCGCCTACTAAAGCAGGCAAAACAACGTTTGTCACTAGATTGATCCAGTTTGCCGATCAGATGATTAATCCACCTCCGCAAAGAATTGTATGGTGCTACACTGAATGGCAATCTGCTTATGAAGATCTGCCTGATATAGAATTCTACCAAGGTATTCCTACTTTAGAAGAATTAAAGACGGGGAAGCCTACACTAGTAGTACTTGATGACTTAATGTCAGAAGTGCAAAAGAACACGAAGCTTGTTGAACTGTTTACCCGAGGTTGTCATCATTGGTCTTGTAGTGTTATACACATTACCCAAGACATATTCTATGATAAGAAGAGAACAAACAGGATAAACTCTCAGTATATGGTTCTAATGAAGAATCCTGCAGACAGACTGACTCCACTTAACCTGGCGAAGCAAATGTTTCCGGGACAGGTGCAGGGTTTTATGGAAGCTTTTAACCATTCAACTGCTAAGCCACATGGTTATTTGCTAATTGATTTAGATCAGAACACTCCGGAGGAGTTCAGATTACGATCAACTATATTTCCAGATGAGCCGAATGGTGTTTATAAACTAAAGAAAACATAAAAACGATGACAGACGCGTATAAATAGAAAGCCGACACGTATAAATAATGGCGCAGCGGTTCGAGAAGAATGCTGATTACCTCAAGGTACTCTGTAAGTGCAATCCGAAGCAGAGAAAAGGATTGATTGAAAATGCTAATACAGAGTTAATAAAAACTATCTGCGACTGTGTGGAGAATGTGCTTTCCAGTAACGTTAAGCTTCCCGACAAAGACCTACAGCAGTTAAAACGTCATAAGAAGATTTTACGTCAACTACGTGATAAAGGGAAATCCTTACAGTGGAAAAAGAAACAGATTGTACAGAACGGAGGTTTCATACCAGCCTTATTGGCCCCGCTTTTAGGAGTTGTTGGCAGCCTTGTAACCGATTTGATTATGAAAAGATAATGGAGTACTCAATACTAGTACGTCCAGATTATTTTGAGAAGCATGAAAAAAATGTTGACAATGAAACTAAGGCAACTATGCGGAAACGTAAGTACCCCGAAGATGTTAAATTAGCACTATATAGACAGCACAATTATCGGCGACGAATGCTGAAAGACAAGGGTCAGGAAATTATTATCAAACAGAAAGCACCAGAGCAGGAGCATATTATGCAAGATCCCATTATCCAGTCACTTCCTCCTCGTCTACAACAAACTGCAGAATTGCTTATGAATCATATACGAAACATTGAAGACTTTAAAGTTAATGAAAAGGGCGAGATTGCATACAAAGGTAGAGAAGCTATAGGCTCTAGAATTGTTGACCTCATTCATGATTTCGTGAGAAATAGACCAACGAAAAGTCCTGCAATCGGTTGGGAGCTTTTGGTGGAAGCTTTGCGCAATAGTAACGTACCTCGTGAATTTGTTGGGAATCCTACCAGATGGCAGTACATAAAAGAGCCTGTTACACCAAGAAGGCCAGCATCACAGAGACTTGACGCGCTACGTCGAAGACTTCAAACTGGAACTGGCATTGCTCTGAAAACGTTGAAATGGAAGACACTTTGAAGTACTACTACTATTCCCCTTCCAGTCCAGTTGCATATTCAGGTCCTGTCAAACTATATAGATACGTGAAATCTGTAAATCCTAATGTTACCATTGCTGCAGTCAAGAAATGGTTGAGTAAACAGTATACCTATACTCTTCATAAACCGATACGTCGAAACTATCCCAGAAGACGATACTTTGTGGATGGTATTGATAAATTATGGCAGGTGGACTTAGCAGATATGCAAAGAGTATCTGATGAAAATGATGGATGTAGATTTCTGCTCACGTGTATAGATGTTTTTTCAAAGTATGCGTGGGTTGTACCTACAAAATCCAAAAGTGGTCCAGAGATTTACAAGGCATTTATGGAAATTCTGAGGAGTGGAAGAATTCCAAAGAAGTTGCAGTCGGATAGAGGAAAGGAATTTCTCAACAGACAATTTCAGCACCTTCTTCAGGATAATGATATTCATTTTTATACATGTGATAATCCTGATATCAAATGTAGCATTGTCGAACGATTTAATCGTACAATAAAGACTAAGTTGTGGAAGCATTTTACTACAACCAGAAGCTATCGCTATCTAGAAGTATTGCCACAGCTGGTGGAAGCATATAACAATACAAAGCATTCAAGCATACGAATGACTCCTCTGGAAGCATCCGATCCTGTTAACACCCATGTGGTCTATCATAATTTGTACAATGAAAAGGTGGGACATAAGGCAAAGTTTAATATAGACGACATAGTCAGAATTAGCAAATCCAAAGGACTATTTGAAAAGGGATATCTTCCAAACTGGTCAGAAGAATTGTTCAAAATTGTGAAAATCAGCTCAAACCTGTCACCAGCTATGTACCATTTAATTGATTTGCAAGGAGAAGACATTCAAGGAAGATTTTATGAGCAGGAGTTACAAGTTGTCAAGGAACCCGATAGCTATTGGGTTGAGAAAGTAATAAAAACTAGAAAACGTAGAGGGAAGAAAGAATACTACGTCAAGTGGTTAGGATATCCAGACAAATTTAATAGTTGGATCAGTGAAAACGATGGATTTTTACCTGCAACTACCCAGTAACACTGGTGACTTTGAGAGTAATAGTCTAGCTCATTACAGAGTAAGACTTCCTCATCGCATAGACTTGGAAGGGGAGTGGGAAGTGGCTCTAGTTGAAATGATGTATCCTGTAACATGGGGTAACTTTATCAGCAAAGACAGTACTGTCACTGTTAACTATCCCAATCAACATCCAGTTATCAAACAACTACCAAAAAGACATTATGAAACTGCTGATGATCTGTGTCAAGCAATTAACTTTACTCTTCTTCAGACGTCTCACCCTGTTACTGGAGAAGCTATGCCAATAGAATTTAGATTTGATAGCTATAGGCACAGAGTATTGTATACTGTACCAGCGGACAAGGTAGGGGCTGTCTATCAGTTAAGACTAAGCGATGACTTGAACGAAATTCTGGGATTCCGTTCGAAAAGAACTGCAAGGTCAGTTAACAAGATTATATCTTTAGAAGGCAAACAAGTTGCACCTGACAGCACAGCTGCCTACAACTTGCTGGAATTTGTGGCTGACTATGAACCTGATATGAGGGGAGGATTCTATTCACTGTATACTTACTGTGATGTTGTTGCACCGCAAATAGTGGGAAATGCTTTAGCTCCATTAATCAGAGTGGTTAATGTGGAAGGACAACACGGTGATAGCGTTAGCAAGCTATACCACAATCCACACTACGTGCCTGTGTTGAAAAAAGAATTTAATAACATTGAAATTAATATCAACGATGATAGTGGCCAACCTGTTAAGTTTGCTTTTGGAAAGGTGTTTGTCAAACTGCACTTTAGAAAGCTGCGACAATGAGAACTATATATTATCCAGAAAGTATCAAGACGTGGGAAGACGCCTTACTACAAACAGGGGGTGCCTTACCTACATACTCAGGCGTACCTTATCAACGGGGTGAAGGAATCGGTAGTTTATTTCGAGGTCTATTCCGAGCAATCTGGCCGACGGTTCGAAAGGTTGGAGTTCATGTTGGGAAGGAGGCTTTACGAACAGGCAGTGAGGTTGCAAGAGACTACCTTAATGAAGGAAAGGATGTCAAAAGTTTATTAAAGAAGCGTGGAAGGCAAGCAGTTGGTAGGGTAATGAAAACTGTTGGAGAAGAGCTGCAACAGGAAGGTGACGGAATTGGGTTTAGGCCGCGCTCGAAAAACATAAAAAGGCTAAGAAAGAGAAGAAAGTTAGCAAAACCTGATATATTCAGTCATGGCTAAACAGCTGGATGCACAGTCATTTCCTGGTTTTAAAAGTGAGCTGGACTTATTCTCCCTACCTCCTACACAGGTTGCTGTTGAGAAGGGCTACTGGGCAGAGTACTATCCTCAAAATCCCGTAACCGACAATGGACCATATAGACTACATATAGCTAAGGATTCATTCATGTTGGATTTGAATAAAAACTACCTGTACCTGAAACTGAAGATTGTAACCAAGGATGGGAAGGATCTAGCATATCCAACAGCAGCAGGAGGAACTGTTGACACCAGCAAGCCTATTGTTGCTCCAATCAACCTACTCGGTTCTACTCTGTTTGAGCGAGTAATTGTTAAGCTCAGTGATAAAGAAATTGAAAACAGTGGACCACTGTATGCCTACAAATCCTACCTGGAAGTGCTGCTAAACTATGGATGGAATTCAAAAACGAACCACCAACAGATGGCTATGTTTTATAAGGATACAAATTTTGAAGACTTGAGCTCAGGATCACTGAAATGGAGAGGAAAACCTTTCATGACAAACAGTGGAGTTGAATTGTTGGCTCCGTTACACGTGGATCTCTTCAAGCAGGATAGATACATGCTGAGTGATACTGAACTGATAATAGAACTACATAGAAATGCTGACAAGTTTGCTTTAATAAGTGATGGAACAGAGTACAAAGTCAAAGTAGAAGATTTACGTTGGTATGTGTGGAAGGTGAAGCCCCAAGAGTCTCTCAGCTTAGCTATTGAAAAGGTTCTTCATAGCAATAATACAGCTAAATATCCAGTGCGCCGCATCAAGATGGTTACTCGACATATTGCTCCTAGATCACAAACAGTTGTTGAGAATTCTATTTTTGCTGGGCAGTTACCTAGGCGTGTGATCATGGCAATTGTAGACTCAGAGGCGTTCAATGGCTCATTCACAAAGAACCCATTCAAATTTGAAACATGCAAGATTGCTGAACTATCTCTGAAATGCGGTGATGAGTATGTTCCAAAGCATCCTATGAAAATGGACTGGGAATGCTTCAACTATACAGTTCCCTATATGTACCTGTTCGAAGGAATCAATATGGCAAACACCGACAGGGAATTGACATCAGCTATACAGACTACAGTAAAGGATACACTATCTTTGTTTTTGATTTAACTGCTGACAGTGTGGATGGAAGTGCAATGGAATTAATTAAAGAGGGTGACCTTTCACTCTACATACAGTTAAAGGAACCACTAAAGGATCACGCACAGGGTGTAGAAGTCATTATATATGGTGAATTTGATAATCTTATATCAATCGATCACAACAGAACCCCATTTTATGACTACTCAATATGAATACTTTGGAAATATCAGAAACCCTTAATAGAGATATTTTGGCTAAACGATGTTTCCTGGGCGTTTTTCCTTGTGATAAACTACCTGATGTGATTAAAAGACCAGCCTGCTTTGTCCTAAACACTGATGTTCTATAGCTCCTGGAGAACATTGGATTGCTATGTACTTTGATCAATATGTGGAGTACTTTGACAGTTACGGAATGGATCCTATTGAAGAATGTAAAGAAAAATATAAAATTGATAAATATAATTACTATTGTCTACAAGATTTTGATACTGTTGTATGTGGTGAGTACTGTATATATTTTTTACATAAAAGGGTGCGGGGGTGGAGCTTTGATGGGATCATAGACTATTTAAGGAAGAGAGGAGATAAAAACGATTCAGCTGTTAAGTGTTTTGTTGATAACCTGCGATTCTGGAAGTGCTCTCCCACATCTCAACATTGCAAGTGCAGATATGAAAGTTGTCAATATAGTCCAGAAAGGAAAGCTCAGTTCAAGGGTTAATCTGAAGGTGCTGCCTGATGTGGTATATAATCCGAAGAGATTTAGCGGAGCCGTAACTACCATCAACTCATGTACATTTCTGGTTTTCTCGACTGGTAGCTTTATGTGCATGGGAGCAAAAACAGTAGATGGAGGGCTCCAAGCAGGACAAGAAATGGCAAGAAAGTTTGGCTTAGCAATCGATCATCAAACAACACGAAACGTTGTTGTATCCCATCACCTTGGGTATGATGTGGACCTATCAGCACTCTACAGTTATTTGAGGACGAAGCATGATGTTTGCTATGAACTAGAAATCTACAGCGGTATCCTATGGAAACAAGATGGGGGAACTATTAGACTGTTTCATAATGGGAAATTTTTTGTGATCGGCTTACGTAGTGAAATTGATGCATGTAATCTAGCTAGTAATCTATGTGTATTATGTGATGGCTTTAAAAAATAAAGATTAAATAGGAAAAAAGAAAAAAACCGTAACGGCAGCCTTATGCCGTCTGATGAGACCCTGTGGCGGGGGTCGAAACGGTTCAAAACTAGGTCGCAGTACTCTTTGATGAGATAGACTAGTTTTCAGGTGCTGGGTGGGCATCTGAAGCTAAGGTGCCGATTTGTAATAGGCTGGAGTCGGGTGCCCCCTACATTTGAACTGGAGATGGCACCATTTTTGCGGTCGGACCCCCATTTTATACCTACTAATATTATTACATTAGCACTTCTTGTTTTTGAAATTCATCTTTTAATTGTGACTGAAGGAGTAAGTAATCCATGGCGTGTACTAAATGATTTTACAGGACTGTATAAGACGAAAACCGACAGTACTGACAATATGACGTCACAACGTGACGTAGGTGTTGGTTTTGTATTCATGGATTATTAATTTCAAGTTGCGTATGACAAACTTTATTACAGAGTAACTCTTTAGAGAGATCTGTGAACTTTCACCCTAACGCGTATAAGTTAATTATATACAAATAAAGTAAAATAGTATCAGAAATGAGACTAAGCATAAGCCTAAGCCTAAGCCGAAGCCAAATTTTTTCAAAGACAGTGGTAGTGGTGAACCGTCACCCTAACGCGTATAAGTTATATAAAGTATAACATATAACGGTATAACGCGTATAAGCCTCGGCCTCAGCCTAAAGCCTAAGCCTAAGCCTAAGCCTAAGCCAAAGCATGAGCATAAGCCTAAGCCTAAGCCAAACCCTAAGCCTAAGCCGAAGCCTTCATCTAATTTATTTTTCACAGGCCTTCATTTAATTTATTTTTCACAACTAAACAATTTATCTTCAACAAATTACTCAAGTAGTGGCGAACCGTCACCCTAACGCGTACAAGTTAACTTATATACAAATAGAGTAAAATAGTATCAGAAATGAGACTAAGCCTAAGCCAAAGCCTAAGCCGAAGCCTTCATCTAATTTATTTTTCACAAGCCTTCATTTAATTTATTTTCACAACTAAACAATTTATCTTCAACAAATTACTCAAGTAGTGGTGAACCGTCACCCTAACGCGTACAAGTTAATTATATACAAATAGAGTAAAATAGTATCAGAAATGAGACTAAGCCAAGCCTAAGCCAATTTTTTAGCCAATTTTTTAAAAGACAGTGGTAGTGGTGAACCGTCACCCTAACGCGTATAAGTTAATTACATACAAATAGAGTAAAATAGTATCAGAAATGAAACAACAACAACTACTACAACCTAAGTGGTAAGGAGATAACTGATAAGAAAGACTGGTTACATCATAGGATCAAAAACCAGTAGCAAAATATTTAAGCAATATCTTTTTCTTCAGAAATGTGTCTCTACACTCCCGCCCATTTCTGTGAATCTGGTGCATTATTAGTAACCAGGTGGCTTAGTCTTTTGAAGCGAATATTGTCCAAAGATTTGGTCAGGATATCGGCAATCATATGTTCAGTGGGACAGTAGTGCAGAGAAATTTCTACGGATTGAACCTTTTCGCGACTGAAATGCAACTTTATGTCCAGATGCTTTGTACGGCCATGGCGAATAGGATTCTTTGCCAAGGCTAGACAACTTTGGTTGTCTTCGAATAACTTTGTAGGATGGTCTGGTTTAAGTCCAGCATCGGACAGAAGTTGTCGGAGCCAAATCGCCTCCTGTGCCGCTGCGCACAAAGCAACGTACTCGGCTTCAGCAGTCGACAAAGCAACGTTACTTTGCTGTTTGCTGACCCAAGATACTGGATCTCCAGCTAAGAAGAAAACATGCCCAGTGCAAGATCTACGATTATCCACATCTCCCGCCCAGTCCGCATCGACAAACCCAATGAGAGCAGGAGGCTTTGGTTGCTTTCGGTAGGTTATTCCCAACTCTACAGTACCTTTAATGTATCGCATTATTTTCTTCACAGCTATCCAGTGCTCATGCCAGGGATTCTTTACATGCTGGCTCACAATTCTAACGGCAGAAGCTATATCCGGGCGGGTTGTGAGAGCAGCATACAACAGCATCCCCACTGCACGTTGATACTCTTTCAAGCTGACATCTCTAGCTGGGCTTTCCAAACGGGAAAGTTGAACACGTGTTTCCATCGGTGTCTTTGATTCTTTACTATTGCAGAGCCCGAATGATTCAACCATTGTAGTCAAATATTTTCGCTGACTTAGATTTATAATACCATTTCGGCGATCTCTTGTTATTTGAATTCCCAAGCAATAGCGAAGCTCCCCCGTGTCCGTCATTTTAAACCCTTTCGACAGCAATTCTTTCGTAGAATCCAGGCTCACTTTACTGGTCGATCCGATGATCAGGTCATCTACATACACAGCAATTAGGACGAGCCCATCTCCATCCGAATTCATGTAGACACAACAATCTGCAGTATTCTGAACAAAGTTTTTCTCTTTCAGGAAGGCATCCAACGCTTGATTCCAGCATCGAGCTGCCTGCTTGAGACCATAAAGGCTTCTTCGCAGGCGGCAAACCAGCTGTTTCTTTCCTGGTATCTGGAATCCTTCGGGTTGGTTCATGTAGATTTCTTCATTAAGCTGTCCATTGAGGAAGGCAGTTTTCACGTCCATTTGGTGCAATTCCATATTTTCCTCAGCTGCTATAGCTATAATGCACCGAATGGACTGGAACTTCACCACAGGAGAAAACGTTTCTTCGTAATCAATGCCATACCTTTGTGAAAACCCTCTAGCTACAAGCCGTGCTTTGAATTTATCAATACTGCCATCAGCTTTGGTTTTCACGCAGAAAACCCACTTACAGCTCACACATTTTCTGTCGGCCGGAAGCTCTACCAGTTCCCATGTACCGGTATACATTAAACTCTGATACTCACTTTTGGCAGATTCCATCCACTGCTTCGCATAGGGACCATCCTGTGCCTCTGCTAATGTCTCGGAGGTAGAATGGTGCATCCCAGGTAAGCATATTCAATCAGCTCAGGGTCTGGCAAGTTGATATCAGCATGCGCAATATCGATTTCTTCTGGTTCATCTTGATTCTGTCTCAAGAAAGCTGGACCAGGATCAACTCTGGCAGGAGGCATAGCTTCTTCAGCTTCGAATTTTACATCTCGACTCACGAGAATCCTGCCTGTCTGAAGATCCAACATCCTGTATCCAGGCTCTGCATAACCAAGAAATCTTGCGCTGACGCTTTAAGGATCCCATTTCTTTCTTTTCACAGACGTGTAAGGACATACCCATAGCACCCAAACGTCTTGAAATGGCCAACTTTAGGACTTGAACCAAACCACATTTCAAATGGAGTTCCTGTGTGCAAAGATTGGGTGGGACACCGGTTGCGGATATAAGCAGTCGTAGCTACCGCTTCCGCCCAAAACTTTTTTGCCATTGAAGCATGCATTAGCATACAGCGGGCTGATTCGACAAGAGTTCGGTTCATACGCTCGGCGACTCCATTGTGCTCTGGAGTATATGGTTCGGTTAATTGATGTACAATTCCCTGACTAGTGAGAAATTCTTGAAACTGTGTGGACAGATATTCTTTGGCATTGTCTGAGCGAAAAATCTTAACCTTCTTGCCTGTGTGGTTTGATGTCATGTTTATGTAATTCTTAAAGTGACTGAGAGCCTCTGACTTTTCTTTCATAAACTTGACTTGAACATACCGAGATTTGTCGTCAATGAATGTTATAAAATATCTTTTCTTTCCTGCAGACTCTGTACTCATAGGACCACAGATGGCGCTATGGACCATTCCCAGGAGCTCACCAGCCCTCAAACCTTTTTCTTTGAAAGGTTTCTTGGCCATCTTTCCAAGTGCGCAACCGGAACATGCGACTTCACGCTGTGAAAAATCACTCTTTACTAGTAAACCTTTAACCAAACAGTCACTTTTAATCAACTTTAACAAGTCACGGTAATTTAAGTGTCCGAATCTGGTGTGCCACACACCAATTGTGGCACGTTGGCAGTCAGCTGCAACGGTTACACTTTATTGGGTGAGGATAGGTTTACATTGAAGCCAGTAAAGATTATTCTCACAAATCCCCATTGCTATCGTCACACCATTTCTTTCTAACTTGCAAGACTTTCCTGAAAACTCTACACGTAAACCCAGAGCAATGGCAGCCTTTACTGAAAAAAGATTCTTTGACAGCTTGGGTACATAATAAACCCGGGTCAATGTCCCAGTCTTTCCCCCAGTGAGCTGTATTGTCACAGTTCCTTTTCCAAGGGCTTGAACGGTCCTCCCATCACCGAGACAAATGTTTATCGGGGTCTTTAACTCTTCGTAGTCTGTGAGCAAAGCATTATTATTCGACATGTGCTTTGTTGCACCGGAATCTATTACCCAACCATAAGCCTGAAGACCACTGTTTTCAGCAATTAAAAGTTCAAATTGGTCGGAATCTTTGTCGCTTTCAACAACGTGGCTTG
This sequence comes from Trissonchulus latispiculum, assembly GCA_030248195.1. Lineage (NCBI taxonomy): Eukaryota > Metazoa > Nematoda > Enoplea > Enoplida > Ironidae > Trissonchulus > Trissonchulus latispiculum. The sequence continues at coordinate 18,069 of JASAND010026409.1, forward strand.
ATTCTTTCGGAGCATCTCTGCAATATCTAGCAATATGACCTCTTTTTCCGCAAAGGTAACACTTTACATCGAACGTCTTGCGCTTTTCGCTATAATTGCCTTTGGCAAAATTCTTTCTTGGCTGAAATTTTGGAATTTGAGCCTTTTGACGTGTAGCGGCTAGCAGACTTTCTTTCGATGATTCATCCCTTTCCATTTGACGCCGTTCTTCTTCGTGTCGTAATCGTCCAATTACAAACTCTTTCGTTAGGTCGGCCGCATCGCGTGACTCCAACGCAGTTATTAGGCTATCGTAGCACGGGGGAAGACTGGCTAATAATAATGTCGCACATTCGTCTTCGGGAATAGGTGCTCCAATAACTGCAAGTTGATCAGATAAGTTCTGTAATGCAGTTAAATGTTCAGTTACCGAACCAGAGCCAGACATTCTCAAACTTAACAGTTTTCTTTTCCAGAATATCTTGTTTGACAGAGTTCATCTTTCAAATTGAACCGACAAACGGTTCCACGCATCTCGGGCGTTTTCTGCATTCCGTATTTTACATTCCAGTCATAATTTGCATATTTTACCGTACCAAAAAACTTATATAAATGGGTGAATTGTCTTTTCGTTCAGACTGTCTTCAGCAGAAAACTTAGGTCTCGTGCTATGATGCCATTAATCACAACTCCTGCAAACGAGCCAGCACTAACATTTCCAACGGTAGAAAACCCTAAGAAACTTGTTGTAATAGAAGGAGCCGGTCTAGTAAGTCATCACTTTCGAGCAAGGTTGTTAGCAAAGCGGGGTTCATTCTTCTTATATTCTTTGGAAATTTCCGGAAAGCGGTTTGATTTGGATGATCTGGAGTTCATAGTCAGATTTTTCGACGAATGGATCCCAAAACTACAGGTGTTCTTGTCTCCTAATCACATAATTGCTGAAATAAACTTTGTTGGTCAAGGATTCGGTGAAAAGAAAAAGATTGCGTTTTCAAAATGTGACCCGCCAAAATGGATGCTACAAGTGCTACCTGTACGAAAATATTATCTGAATATCTACAGTTTGCAGCAGCGTATTTCCACGATTCAATAACAGCAGGACAATCGACCCTGGAGAAACACGGCTTTGAATGTGGAAAAGGTGCGGAAGAAATTGATGAACTCATTTCTTGTAGATATGGTAGGTGTTGCCGTGGATATGAAATGTATGTGTCACAAAACACTGACACAGATTATGATAATTTTGACCCTTTGAATGGAATCAATGTTATTTGAATTTCGTGGTAATCTGCATTGAAATGTACCTATCATACCATTGTTGCATATACTTATAGTTGAATTCCCCTAACTAGAAATCGATTCGGTTAAATCATATTTTGTATTTGACAGCTTCACAATTGATTATTTTTTCGAATAGACCTTAAAGGTCTCCTAAAATATTCTACCTTTCATAAACTAGGAACGACTTAAAGAATTGTAGTCTTGTTCTACATTTAATGGATATGCAGCTTTAACTACACAGCGAGTGTAGAGGGTTTCCGGAAAGTTGGGATTTGTCTCAAATTATTTTACAACTTCCGAGACTTTTTGTCTCGAAAGCTTTTCAACTTTCGAGATTTTTTGAAAATATTTTGAGGCATTTTGCGAATTGGTCTAGAACATTTTTGCACGCAAACATGCAAAATAAATACATGTTTCGAGACATTTTTCAAATATTTCTAGAAAATTTTGAAATATTTCAAGACATTTGGTTACAACTTTCGAGTCGTTTTTTTGTCAACTTTCCGAAAACCCGCTGTGGAGTTAAAGTTGACATACCCATAATAGAAAATGTGACTAAATGTATTGGTAAACACACAATTGCTCACCTGTTTTGAACTATTTGTTGACAATAAATATTTGTATTGCTTTAACCACATGAATAATAAAGTTGATAAATCTTATTTTGAAATTAGATTAATTCTACTGAAGTTGAATGGGAAAAATAAAAGTTAGCAAACGTATCGGACCATTTACTGATTTACTAAGTTGATATGCTAAACAATAACATTTCTAAATTTCATATCATATGCTTTTAGCAGTTCATAAAGTTGCTCAGATTTGTCACAATTGAATAGCTTATTGTTTAGTTCCATAAGTAAAAATCTTAAACATTCCATCAAGTTTAATTCGTAAGATGGTAGTTGAAAACTCCCGGTAAAGTTATCGAGCTGTCGATTCGCATGCAGAAAACCAGAAATAACCATACAATTCTTCATGAGCTTTTGATAAATAATATCAAACCAACTAGCGTTTTCCATATGAGCAATCATCGAATGTTTGAATGTATGACCATCAAAGTTAACACCAACAGCTTCCGCTTTCTGACACAGAATTAATCCGATTTTATCAATTAAAGAATCCACCAGTTTCATCTCACATGTAAGATCATAGTAAAGATCGGCAACCTCTTTCATCTCATCAACTAAATTTACTCTTTCCGTTATGAAGCTTTCGTATCGGTTAACAGCAACACAAAAGGATTCCAAATCATCTACTTCGAAAGGCACAAATGTCTGATTATCTTGAATACTTTTACGGATATTCATAAGATCAATGGCTGACGATGAAAAATCATCAAGTTGTGTGATAAGTGGTGGTACTTTCATTTTCTTTAAACATAGTGTTTATACTTATTGACTGTATAACTTTTATAGCTTTATTTCGCCTAATCAATACAAATTTCTGAAAATATCGTCGTTTAAACCATTTTTTGATAACGATTCTGCAAAATCTTTTCTTTCCTGTTGAATTTGCTCCTACCGAGACTTTACAGATTCTCTGTATTCCAGGTCTTACTTTGAATCTACACGAATAGGAGACAGAGTTAAATACGCTAGTGAATATGTCCATTCTGGATATTTCTTTGATTCAGTTTTTCTCCAAACCAGATCACCGATTAGTGATGGAATGTCATTCTTTAGCTTACATTCTTGAGTTGGAATAACATTAATGTTCAAATGTCGATAAAGTTCTTGACGTACAGAAAATGTGGTGATATTATCGATGTTGAATCGAGGCAATAATAAGTTTCTTTGAATAATATTCATTGTATACATCCATACAAGTAAAAAAGAATTCCCTCGTAGAACAGCTCCAAGCGTGCACACCATTTTTAAGGTTGGGGCTATGAATATATCTTGAAAGCCTATCTCTATGCATTTGGCTAACATTACTTTGTGATGGTAGCTGATTACGGTTTGCTCAAAAAATAAGTCGATTGTATGTAACATTTGTCAAAGCATCCTTTCATTTAGACCATAAACAAGGGTAATTAATTTTTTATATATGATTTTGGATTTCCACTGGAAATGTCTCCTCTGAAACGTTTTCTGCTTCTACGTTTCTACTGTTGGACCCTTCCTTGTCTTCACCTTCGCTTTCATTAACACAGATTAAATGAAATCTATAACAAATTAAGCAGTTAGTCCGAGTTTTCATTTTCACAGCCACGAATTCTTCTGGAAAATTTACAACATTGCTGAAATATTTTTAAAACAATGCTAACTTTGCATTTTCTTTTACATTTTTATTAAAGTGCATGCATTTTTGATGAAATTGATTAAATTGCATCTCAATTCGGAAATGATTGTATCAGAAATTTCGGAAATTCCAAACATGTTAAGAATGTCCTATGTTTGGTATTTCAAAAAACAAATTTTAAATCAGTCTGCTTTAAAACCATTAAAACTTTCATTTCCACAACCATGAATTAAATTTTACTGATAAATGAAGGCATTGTTAAAATACTTTT
>JASAND010026410.1:0-53916 GCA_030248195.1 Trissonchulus latispiculum
CACTATTTATTGCAAAGAAATTTCCGCTATAAAAATTAAAACAAATTTGTTAATAAAACTAAATCCAATGAAATTCCCTAAGACAGTTTTATTTTCAAATTTTATTGAACTAGTAAAAAATTAAAACATTTTCTCCGCCTCGTAAGGAAACCACCACCTCAGCGCTAACAGAAAAATTAGGACAAGATTAAAATACTGGCATAAGGGACATACTGAGGAAGGGAATGCGCGTATAAACAGAATGCTGAACGAATCGAAACAAAATATGTCAAGAAAGTTGAAAATTGTACATATTTATAAAACAAAAGATGACTGTAAATGATGACAAACAAAATGGCAAGCACTTAACTACTGTTGTTAGAAGACGTCTTAAAAGGTAAGTAAATGACTAATAAAAGTTCAAATTTTATCAAAGAGCAATAGTTACCTTTGTCATGGCAATCTTAAATCAATTTTTGGTGAGGAGGAATGTAATTTGCTTTTTTTGGAAGTGTTCATAACCGAGTTGTCGTTAGAGATCGAACGGCTAACACGATATATTTCAGGATCGGAGTAGATCATTATGTAGTGCCGTCGCTCATTAAGTGTATCCGTAGTTGTAACCATGGTCGTAGAAGCACACGCTTACAGTCGAGAAGTAAAAGAAAAAATTCTAAACGCTCATGACTAGAGTTGCTCTCTTAGAAAACTAAGTTTCTACAGAACACGCATGCAAAACACCGAGCTTACTCAGTTAATTGTATTACAAATTACAACACACACATTTGCATACTATGAATGGCACGAGATTAAAACAACGCTATTAGCAGAATCTAACTACTAAATAACAACCAGAGGTAACAAACCAAAGAATAGGTAGATTACATAAGAACAGAATATTTTAGGATTTTAAAATTTTTTATTTTTAGGTATTTCTGATTTAACGTACTACGCGTGATTTATCAAAGCGCAGCTTTAGCTCGACTATACATTATACTACAGAATCCCAATATTCTAAGCAACAAAAATACAAACACAAGTGCAAATCAAGAATACTCCAAAACTGGATCATGCACATTGACTTAATAGCAAGTACTAAACACAGAGCGGCACATGGATAATTGGTAATGGAAACAAGAAGACCCCCAAATGGTTCTGCAACTGAGCACGAAAAATACACTGATTTCATATAATGATTTCCAACTTTGGTGCACCAGGATTCGCAATTGTGCTGACGTTCTGTACCACACCTAGCCCCCCTTCCGTAAGGCAAAAATATTTTAGCTAATCTTACCCTGAATATTGCAGACTTTTGCACAAAGTACCCATTTTTACATAGGGCCCGTTCTCGATTAGGTGACGGGATATTACGTGATTATTAACCAGGCTCGCTTCAAAATAAGGATAGCCATTCAACTTTAGGGTCGAGTTTATGGGCTGATCCTGACTACAGGATTGTGTCTAAAACCGGAAACTTAGAAGCCTATTCTGATAACCCGTTCATATAGGATGCACTCATAGGCATGGTCCGGATGAAAGACAGTCCCGAAATGCGTCCTGCTGTTGATCCTGAACCCGATCCTGGGTTTAGTCACTCCCCATATTCAAAACCCTGGACACATTAGTATGAATTGATATTTATTTTGTAGAAATTTGATTTTATCCGTCACATTTTTTCAAAAACCGCATGAAACTTCCCAATTTTTAAGTGGTGTTCTGTTGTTTAAAAGTTTTCAGGATAAACGACTACAGCCAGTTGAGAGAGAGAGCACTAAACAACTAACCAGCCAAGCTGCTCACTAAGAGGTGTTCCCAGATTTTGGTAACCTAATTTGCATAATTATAACATCTTTAACAGCGATTCTATGGATCAACAGGCTGCGCGGCTGGGCTGCAAACATAAGTACAATTGAAAATCTAACTTTGGGGGACGGAATTAATATTACAGCACATCCAAAATCATGGCACATCGCGAAAACACAAACTTAAAATTGAAAGAAATTAAAATATCTGAATTTGGCAGCATTAGGCCCCCTCCAGCTAAAAAACGAGCAGTGGCAACAAACTAAGTAAATGCTGAAGATAGGGTGAATAGGGCTAAAGAAGAGGCCCATAGTGCTAAACATAGCTATTTTCCGTGACAATAGTTCTGCCTCCAGGCAGAACAAAAATGATTTTAATACATAATTTAATTTTTATTAACAAATTAATAATAATTTTAATAAAATAATTTAATAAACAGTTTCAGTAATACTTCACAATGTTATTTGCGACGTTCTCTCCGATGCAACAATACAGCGGTGTTGAAAATAATATTTTAGTTCATTAGGCCTACAGCATATGTTTCCACTTACATAGCTACGTGGCATTGCGTAATCACTTTCTTTTGCAAACATTTCATATAAAATAGGTGAAATATCGTTAATCGGCCTTCTAAGCCAAACAATTTTTTTTTCGAAATCGTGAAGTTCTCTAATTAGTATAGCTAGAATAGTTTACCTAATGGAAAGTTTAACAGAAAGTTATTGACCCATTTGTAGAGCAAGCAACTACTAATTTGGTACCAAATTGGAAACAGCAAAAGCAAATATTGTCAGAAACTGTGAGGCTTAAGTTCCACTTTCTAAACAGTACGAATTGTTTCCTTTCATACACTTTACTTGGCAGTCAATTAAGTTTCGCTTTTTACATTAGTGTTAGTGTTAATTGGTGTTAAAAAGCAAATACTGATACTCAATACAGGTAAATTAGTCTAGCATATTTAAAGGTTGAAGCAGTGCTTAGCGACCCGACTTACTAAAGATTGTATCTTAGAAAATACAAAGTTGCTGAAGATGCTATAATGAAACTTCTTTGGGATAATTGCGAAATACTATCCAAGTGCCTCCAAGACTGAGTAATATCATCAAGCTTTACATTTCTGTCTCCTTAATAAAAACGCTAGGTTTATAATAATCCAGTATTTTTGTACACGTAATGGAAGATATTTTTTACAGCCTCCTCACCCCAGTCGGTTCGCCGGTTAGGGGTAGTGTCAGCGATTTTTGAACTTTGTCTGGGGTGTGGGGTAGCTGACACTGAACAACTGCCTCAGCAATTATCCGAGGTGTTCTACAAGGCTATCAGTACGTCCATTACTTTCACCGTAATGGAGGTCCTGTGGTAGCTCCACCAGTGGCGGCCACCCCTTGACAATCTCGGTAAATTGCCCAATGGGGATATGCAGGGTTTCCCCTGCGGTAACACTAGTTGCGGCCCCGTTTCGGAGCCGGAGAATGAGCTTAGGTCAGAGTTGATCAGATGCTCACCATGGATCCGTAGGATCTAAATTTACGTGTTGTCGGCCGATCTGATGCAGAAAGTACATCCTCCTTCCTTTCTGATCAGCCTGTGCAAACGCGTAGGTTGTTTTCTGATTACATGCATTATTCTTCATTTTGCAACTAACTCAAAGGTTCAATATCTGCTAACAAGAGGTGATTTATGGTTTAGACAAACTTCTACACGGGCATAGCTGGAGACGCAGGGATGGACACAGAAAGACCTTTTTCACCTTCAATGCCCATCCCTGGTCCGTAATACACCTAAACATCCTAAGCCTAATTTATGACAAAATAAAGTGACTTAGCTGCTCCACTTCCATTAGTATAGATCACTCTGACTGCGCCTGATAACCCCTGGCGCAGGAGGGGATCCATTGCTTCACTCCGCCGACTAGCCAGGATGTTGTTGGAATCACCGGATCAGAGAACAAGTGACCCTAACCAACATCCGCCATGGTCACGCCTGGCGCAGAAGGGGGAGAGTCCGGACACAATACAAGACAGGGCATCATCTTATTTGTAGTCTTGACCAACTCATGGGATTTAAATTTGTAGTTATTGGGGAACAAAGGCTTTTTCTAGGCTCCATCCTTAAAATCTTTAAAACGGCATCAATCAGGTTAGCGCTTTGATGGCGGCTGAGCGAGGTGAATCCATAGAATTCCTGGTGGCACGAATCCGGCATGAGCGCCCGCCGTCACATCAGGATCAGGGTATGATGAGGGCAGGTCTGGATAGGACAATAGCACTGATAGGGGGAAATAGGGGCAACATGCCACCCGAAGTGCATTTGGACAATTTAATGTTCTCCAAAATTTCAGCAAAGCAGCGTACTCCTAACTCAGTAGCGGAGCGAATCTCAAGTCTAAATTAAACTCTGAAGATATTTCGGTACATGCGCTTGAAGATAATTCAGGCTAATTTGTATAAATCTAAATTATGAAATGCTGGCTTAGCCCATTCTTCGAGCAACCCCCAAACGTCATGTTTGCTACTATTTCGGAACGACTTAATTAAGGGTGTGTGTGTGTGTGTGTGTGTGTGTGTGTGTGTGTGTGTGTGTGTGTGTGTGTGTGTGTGTGTGTGTGTGTGTGTGTGTGTGTGTGTGTGTGTGTGTGTGTGTGTGTGTGTGTGTGTGTGTGTGTGTGTGTGTGTGTGTGTGTGTGTGTGTGTGTGTGTGTGTGTGTGTGTGTGTGTGTGTGTGTGTGTGTGTGTGTGTGTGTGTGTGTGTGTGTGTGTGTGTGTGTGTGTGTGTGAGTGTGTGTGCATCTCTACGAAGCTGGAAATGGTTAACAACAGCTAACACTGAACAATTATAACTGCTCGTAACTAACGGATGAAAAATTAATATTTGACAGTCACAGATTTTGGCAGAGTAACTATTACTGCTGGTCCGTTTGGATTAATAAATGCGTTGTTGTTTTGGCAATGTGTGGTTTCTATTTCAGTGGTTTATATTCCTGTGTGCATCTGGGGTCTTTCCCATCATCCCCCCATAGCTTCAGAAAATTACTGAAGATGCACAAATTGACGGATTGAGCTGAAATTAGGTGGAGGTAGGTTTTCGGACCTGCTGAATTCAAAAATACAAAAATTTTAAACTTTTAAAAAAATTTTAAAAATTTTAAAATTTTAGTTTGCTAAGGGGGGACCAAGAGGAACCGAAAAATTTTTTGTCTTCGATTTTCCTGAAAAGATGTATATAGGGGTTTTCGGGTAACCATTTGATGCGTATCGCGCTAGCCTGTCATCAAGCAAAAAGCGGCACTGTTTCTTTGAAGTTATACACTCAAATACGCAGGCTTGACAGGTTAACAGAAATGACAGGCTAAGGCCTGCTTGACAGTCTAAGAACACTGCACACCCCCCCCCCCCCCTTTCATGCTGTTTTGCTTAGTTTGCACCTTAGCCTGTCATCTTATGACAGTCTAGGCTGTCTTATTTACACGTTAAACATATAACTTGCTAACTTGTCAAAATCCTCATATATATATATATATATATATATATATATATATATATATATATATATATATATATATATATATATATATATATATATATATATATATATATATATATATATATATATATATATATATATATATATATATATATTGTAATTACACATATGCATAAATACGTGTATTATGTACGCACCAACAGGGGACCGGTTTTCGGGGACGTAGAACAACAATATTAAATACGTTTTTCGATCCAGCTTTTTGTTAGCTCAGGCTAAGCTTACATCCTAAGCTTAAAACTTTAGCTTATATTGAGCTAACGAATAGCTGGATCGAAGAACGGATTTCAGATTCGTGTTCTACGACCCCGAAAACCCCTACATACATCTTTTCAGCAAAATCGAAAACAAAAAATTTTTCGGTTCCTCTTGTTTTACCAAACTTACCCTTACCAAACTAAAATTTTAAAATTTTTAAAATTTTTTTAAAAGTTTAAAATTTTTGCATTTTTGAAATCAACAGGTCCGAAAACCTACCCCTACCAAATTTCAACTCAATCCGTCAAAGTATGCATCTTCAGTACTTCTACGAAGCTATGGGGGGGATAATGGGAAAGACCCTGCATCTGTATCTCTTATTATAAAGTTGTAGCCTTTATGAGAAGTGAGTAGCAATAAAGGCTGTCAAACTCTATGCATTATTATGTTAGCGTAACACGTCCTACTCCTTCACACGCTAGCGGCTATCAACCCCAAACCACGGCGGACCGACCCAGTCGAAACGGGGGTATGCTTGTCTGTAAGCCCAAAACACCAGCTGTACCTACGTGCGCGAATTTTGTGCCAGCTTCGAGCTTTATAACACACGCATATCGGACAAATTTGTTTGAAGTGATGGGTCCAATTTGCGGGGGTCTGCCGTTAGCGAGCAGAGGATGTGTCGCGCTTATAATCCATGTTGTATTACAGCTGTATGAGCAGTATGTACTCTAATGGGGTTTAAAGAAAACTCAACACAATGCATTCTTTGTGTTGAGTTTGACACAAGTTTCAATTGGTGATGTCATCCACCGCATGGAACACAGAAAATCCGAAGTAAACGCACAATATGAAATGCAATGTTCCAATTGCATCCGCAATTTTTGCATTCGCTCTAACGGCAGGGGTCCTGCAAAACTGCAACATCTACTACTTTTCAGTTGAGGAAATGTGGTTCAAACTATCCCTTGATTTTAACCAGACTCAGCCTGATCAAATTCTGATAACAAATGGAATGTACTGTAACAACAGCAGCTGGACAGAAACGGTATTTGGGCACAGGTGGTAGAGAGAAATTTGCATGAATGAGATTTCTTTAAGTTTTTTCGTGTTCAATTAGAATGACTTTATGCGAGAGTTAAAAGATTAGAGTTAACCGTTTTAAATTGCTTAATCCAGCAGAGCAGGCGAGTTAAAATGAACTGCTTAACGTATTTGGCTGATTGTATGTGGATTGAGTTAATTTTAAACTCTTCACTCGTCTAAAAGGCCCTCAGAAACTTTTTGTGACCATCATTACCTATGTAAGCGTTCGAAATTATTTGTGCTTTGAAAACAAAAAATCAAATTTCACCAAAGCATTGGCTAAAGAATTTCGTCATCAAAAAAGTGTACATTTTAACCATAGATTATACCGGTGTGAAACCGTATCATCTTTAACTAAAAATTATAAAATTCTTGCAACAATTTCAAGATTTCTTCTTACACCAAGCCCAAATGCTATGTTAATGATGCAGAACAAAAACAGTTTAACACATTGTTACCAACCTTCAAAGCTGCGTTTTCATTTTTTTAGCCCGGTGAACTGCTAAAGCTACAGTATTTTCCACCGCTCCAAAAGTGGTATATAATCCATGGTGCATTTCTTTCTGCTGCACAGGCTAACAAAACAGTGCACGGTCTGAATATTGTGCTACAAAATGAGCAGCTCAATATTACAGTGCTCGATTCTGATATGGACCGTAATCTACAGAATAACTGTTTCCCAGCGCTTATGATAAGGTCTAGCTTAAACCTAAGCTTCGACGCCAGTGAGCATAATCTGACAAATGGGCCAATACCGTGTGATCAATATCTAACCTCCACTACAGGTATTGACAATATTGAACCTTGAAATCTTATTTAAATTTATTATCGTTGTTTTAATAGCAATCCCTACCACACACTTTGAATAATTATCGGTTATTCTTTTTCCGCTCTAATATAGTAATCTTATGCCACGTGGTTGGCCGGCCACTGTGTCTTAACAAATGCAATTGATTTCGGAAATTGTTTTGACTTTACATTAATTATTAATTATCAATTAATTATTATTCAATTAAAAGCATAGGCTTAGGCTTTAGGCATAGGTTTTGACTAAAGTGTTAAATATCAGCAACCCAGAAAGGTTGAAATTAGTGCAATAAACAAAAAAGCGTCCACGGCTGAATCGCAAGCGATCTACTTCTAATCCAAAGCTCCAAAGCTCGGTGGTTCGATCCCCGCCCTGGACACTTTTCTTCACATCTTTCAATCCTGATGTCAACCTTTCTGGGTTGCTGATATATCCGTTTATACAGGCACTTCATCATCATCATCATCATCAACAACAACAACATCACTGTCGAACACAGCGAAAACGGAAGATAACTTTCTACCGAAAGCTCCAACTGACATTCCAATTCCGGAAATTGGTTCGACAACAGCCAACAGTACAGAAGATGCCGGAAAATATGGAACTGCGCGACAAAGACAAGTTGCGACAATAGTCGGACTAACGCTATTCTTTCTGATGAGTTTAGCGATATTTGCTATTCTGGCGGCTATCCTGGTAAAACTGCGCCGAAAAGAGATGACATTAAAAAAGTCAAGACGCCCCTCACGAACAAACTCAATACTCAAAAGATTGCCGTGGCGACAAAAACTTCCATCGAAATTGGTCAGGACCAAGCGAAAGACCGAAACAGAAGTCGAAAAGTCAAAATCCACTAAAAGTAGCATCAGTGCTAAACGGGTTGTCAAACTGTTAACGCCAAGAGTCTTGTTCAAGGCTAGCCCGGATAAAACTCAACAGTAAACGCGCATGGCTGTGAAGATAAATTTTAGAATTTTAGAATTTGACATTTGTGCTGGAAGGCATCTAAAATGTTCAAATGGGGAAGATACCTGCACCCAGTCTGACTATATCTCAGCAACGTAGTAAACCTCAGTAGTGTTTGTGTAATTAAAAGTTGACGGTATAGTAAATTGCTTGAACAGAATCAAATCTAAAACAGTCTCAAAACTTAAAATGTATCGACAAGTAGTCTGGAAAGTCAATTCTGGTTTATGAATGTTAAAACTACAAGGAAACTGAGATTAATATAAAACTGGGGCTTAAACTTAAGAGCATTTGGCTGTAGAATTTCAACGGTTGGGAGGGCATCAACCGACGTAATAGAAAAGTCATCCTGTGAAAAATAGAAATCAGGATTGAAAGATGTGAAGAAAAGTGACCAGGTCGGGAATCGAACCGCCGAGTTTAAGAGTAGAACGCTCTACCACTGGCGCCACACCCCCGGACGTTGAGTCGGAATCATTACACCAATTTCAATCTTTCGGAGTTCATGCGAATTGCTGATATGTAACACTGGAGTTGAGAGACGACTTTACGACGACAACTACAGTTACTCAATACTCAATCAAAACAAAAGTAGATCCTTCTTGTACTCTGCTTCAACCGTAAGCCGATTTTAGCGATTCTTAGCCTTTGTCTTACGAATCGCTAAAAATCATTTAGAATCGCCGTCGACAAAAAATTAGCTTTGCTTTACATTTATACGTTTTGCACTGGGACCCTTAAAATCTGGGAATTTTCTGGAGTACATTCCTCAGACTTATCCACTTTCTGGTTCGCTTGCACAATTCCGAAGCGTAATTGGAATTGGAAGTCATGTTTATAATAAACGTTACTAAACCTTCCATTTTTGGTCTGTTTATCCTAAAACCGATGATTCAATCGTAGGTTTTGTCCAAGCTTTCTGCACTTACGTATGGAAACACAAGTTTAACCTCAACATGAAATACTGCTTTCTAGTCACATACAACGAGTATGCTCATGCTTCTCCCAATACGAAATGCAAAGGTTGGAACAACAAAGATTTGGTTTTTTTCTGACTAGATTCAGTTTCAGTTTCAGTCCGCGACCCCCGTGTGTTTTTTAAAACCAAAATGTGACAACCGTTTAGTGACTAAAACTGAAACCTGTAATGGATTACTGAACGAACCCTACATAGGACTGAAGTAATACTACTGAGGATCGGATCGATAAGGCGATTTTGACTGCCGATATATACACACTACTCACTGGCTCTATATTTGCGTGCTAACGCAGGAAAACACAACGCCTGCGTGCATCTAACCTTGCGCTGTTTCGAGCGTTAGAACTCAAAGGTAGCGGGCGAACTTGTGTGCTGCGAAGGTACGCAATTGCGGGGAGCTGGCTGTAGGAGCCGTTAGAGCATGGCTCGGGAGGTGATATATGTGGAGGATAGATTTTTTGAGATGCTAGGATGAGACTTGGTCTGAAGCTAAAAACCGAAGGATTAAGCCAAAAGTTTCGTTTCTCGTTGTACTGACCGAATTGTTTCGCTTTGTGCTGACTGATTTGTATGATAGCTTTGTGCATCTTGATTCTGTACATTTAACACATTTTTGTATCTGACCGATTGTTCACATTTTTGTATCTGACCGATTGTTCACATTTTTGTATCTGACCGATTCTTTTCTCCAGTTAAGTTTCTGTTCGAGATTTCATTTAGCTAAATTTCGCATCATGAAGTTATTGCATTTAATTTCCTGAATCTTGGCTCGAGACATTGTAAATCTGTTATTGTCGTCACCAAATTGCGGTCCTTGTTTGAAGTCGAACATTGTTTCTAGTTGGACGAAGAAGTTGGGGGATTTTCGTTGTTTTCTGATGAACAGTTTTATTTCCGAAGCAGATCCAAAATTAGGGACTTATCTCCCCAGGAAACTAAGTGGGGTTAATGCGTACAAGTTTGGGAATTTGCTGAGCCTCCTTCACCCCTTGAACTGGGTTCATACGTCACAGATAAGTGACGTATGATGATTCACACATGCATGAAACGCGCTACACGAAAGGGAGCCGCAAGCCCCGCCTCTGCACGTCACTCACACATGATTGACAGGTCTTCCCCGAAATTCAAAATTTTCCAAAACTTCAAAATCAGTCGTGGTTTTGCTGTCAAACTGAGCAGTGGTCTCAACTTGACTTACTTACACTGTGATTTTTACGACCGATGGCCCTATACGGGAGTGACCGGTCTGCACTTGGATTCTGCCGGAAAGGTCGGAGATTACCTGATTATTTTGTGTTAGCGGGTGTTGAGCCAGCCACGACTCGCGTCTTGTTTTGACTTATTTTCTCTGTCTCGCTAATTTCTGTGTCATTTTGCCCATTTTCCAATCTTTCTTCAGAAGACCGGTCTATCTGGAACCAATCACTTCACACACGGAGCTCAAACCTTTGAGGTAACTTGCGTCTGTAAGTGGATGATAGTGAACCAAATCGGAAACGACCGTTTGAGACTTTCAATGAGATATCAAAACTTGAGAAGATCGATCTTTGTAGGCAGCTGTAGGCGTTCAGAAACCTCCCGGCACAGGTGCCGGAGGAGTCCTAGGCGTTCGGAAACCTCCCGGAGCCGGAGGGAGGAAGATGTAGATGTTCGGAAACCTCCAAGAGCCGGAGCCGGAGGGAAGCAGCTGTAGGCGTTCAGAAGCCTCCCGGAGCAGGTGCCGGAGGAGTCCTAGGCGTTCGGAAACCAGCCGGTGCCGGAGCCAGAGGGAGGTAGATGTAGGCGTCCGGAAAGCTCCCGGAAGGGGCTGTTTTTAACCTAATTATTAAACATAGCTGGTAAATCTTGTAAGCTGGTAAAAGTTTTTTAAAGTTATATTAACTTGAAAATGGTTGTGAACAAAGATTGCAAAAAGTTTTAAAAAGTTATGAACATTTTGTAAAAAGTTTTATAAAGTTTAAAAAGTTGTGGAAAAGTTGCAAAAAGTTTTATAAAGTTTTATAAAAGTGTTAATTGTTGTATCAACAGGTAGCAAAAGGTTTTATAAAGTTGCAAAAAAGTTGTAGTCTCAACCAAAAATAATACAAATGAGGTTCTTCTCTGAGTTATACTAATATATACAACACTGCAATGGAGGCATTGCTTGCTATGGCAACAGTTGCCATGGCATCAGGTAAACCGTTTCGACCCTTGCCAAAGGGTCTTATTAGACGGCTGGGCTACCGTTACAGTTTTTTGGAACAGTTTGAAAAGTTGTTAAAAGTTTTATAAAGTTTTGTAAAAAGTGCTAATTGTTGTATCAACAGGTAGCAAAAGGTTTTATAAAGTTGCAAAAAAGTTGTAGTCTCAACCAAAAATAATACAAATGAGGTTCTTCTCTGAGTTATACTAATATATACTACACTGCAATGGAGGCATTGCTTGCTATGGCAACAGTTGCCATGGTATCAGGTAAACCGTTTCGACCCTTGCCAAAGGGTCTTATTAGACGGCTGGGCTACCGTTACAGTTTTTTGGAACAGTTTGAAAAGTTGTTAAAAGTTTTATAAAGTTTTGTAAAAAGAGCTAATTGT
Organism: Trissonchulus latispiculum; assembly: GCA_030248195.1. NCBI lineage: Eukaryota > Metazoa > Nematoda > Enoplea > Enoplida > Ironidae > Trissonchulus > Trissonchulus latispiculum. Next base: position 11,936 of record JASAND010026410.1, read on the forward strand.
TGTATCAACAGGTAGCAAAAGGTTTTATAAAGTTGCAAAAAAGTTTTAAAAGTCTGTATTCTAATGAGCAGATCTACAAGTATTATTTAAAACGCTCAAACCTCAACCGGCCGCTCTCAACCTTAGAAAAATAACACAAATGAGGTTTTTCTCTGGGTTCTTCTAATTTATACAATAATGCGTTACCAGAATTGAGGCATTAGTTGCTATGACAACAGTTGCAATGGCGACAGTTGTCACGACAGCGGCTAAACCGTTTCGACTCCTGCCAAGGGGTCTCATCAGACGGCTAGGCTACCGTTACGGCCTTTTTTGCAATATTTTCTGTTTCTGTTTTTTATTTGTCTTCACATACTCACATACAGTTACACAGGTTACACTTATACGCTATCATCAAAATTCCATCTACTCATCGTTTTAAATAGCAAATGTACAATACCCAACTCTTACAACATATGAATATGTTACAAACAATAACCGTACAGTGAGTAACACGCAGTAAATTCGGAGTGATTGGGAGTAACTGAAGAGTAGTCAGGAGCACCAATGAACAAATAAACAACAATCAAGTGTAACTAAAGAGCGCCAAAAATACTTGTAGTTCTAACTAAAACTAGGGAAAAGATTCCGAAACGGTAAGCGTTTAAATCACCAAACATCAGCAAACATACTCATACTTAAAACATACACCAAGCCTATTCCCAGTTTAGTTTTAAGTTCAGTTAAATCACTGTGCTCACTATTTTCGCTTGCTTGCCACCAACTACCTTTTCAGTTAACACCACAGTGCTTATGTCAAAGTTCTTTTCAATAGCTAGCTTCAGTGCTTCTTCTTCACTAGAATACTTTTGCTCATAATCTGCTTGTTTGTCCAAAATTTCCTCAATAATTGGATCATCGAGAAAGGCTTTGCAGCGCAGGATATGGAAATCAATTCTTCTGTTGAGGTCTGGTCGAATTCTTCTCCGAATGCTCCGGCTCCGGGAGGTTTCCGAACGCCTACAGCTGCCTCCCTCCGGCTCCGGCTCCGGGAGGTTTCCGAATTGTCATTTTTACACTACTCTAGCTGCTGTCGCACTCTTATCGTTATATATTCTTGCTGTGACGAAAAGGACACATGAACGGATAGATCCCTTGAAATGAATATATGCATGCTTACCATTGTCAAAGACAGTCTCAGCGTCGAGACACTGCGCCTTTTAGGACCACATTTGGTTTTGAGACAAGCAGAACATGCTGTTGACATATCTTTCATCGACAAACACCTGGGAAGGCCGCCTAAACGAAACTACCATTAAAACGTTTTTCCCTGAACTTAAGTCCCGTCCAGCCACCTAAAAAATTGTTGCCATATTGGGGGACAACCACATCGACTTGAGCACATTTCCCCACTTCTTTGTTGTAAGACTGTGGATTACTGCTACAATTCCAAACTACTGCTATCCGGAGCTCCTCATTAACACAACGTTGAGGATTGAGCAAACCAGTTCATCGTTTCATCGTTTGGAAGTTATTCCTTGCACACAAGAAGTCAAGGAAAGCGACCTTAAAAAGTAGCCAGAATAACAATACATGAATCCAACTACAATCGCTTAAACAATCTAAAAACAAAACCTGCATTGCATTAGACAGTAGAGACCTTCACTCAGGCCCGTAAGCCCGGCCCGGCCCGCTGGCCGGGCCTAAGGTGAAACGGGCCGGGCCGGGTCCAGGTAGGAAAAATTTGGGTGCGGGCCGGGCCGGGCCGGGCCGAGTACTGGAACGGGCCGGGCTGCGGCCGGGCCTGGTATTTTCGTTAAAAGGTTATGCCTTGTTTCTAGTTTCGGCAGGCTATATTGGTAATTTTATTCTTTTCCAAATATAATCTTGAATAATCATTGCTTTTTTATTTCGATCTGTCCTTAATCGTTCAAAATAAACTTGAGCTACAAGAAATGGTTTAAAAATGGTATATATCTGCGATGAGTAATAAAATTGTATGCGTGTTAAACTCCTATTTTTATAATACCGCCGGAGGCGGTATACTTGTAATGGGTTGACCCATCTGAATTCCTGTGTTTTGCATGCAAATTGCTTGGTGCGGAGGGTTTCAGTCCTATATTCAACACATGTCCCTGTTACGCAGGTTTTTTGCCCAACAATTTTTCTACGATTTTGCAATTTTAGAGTATCATTACAGTCAATTTAGTTAATTTTCAACGCCCTGTAAATTGTTTTGCACACCATCACTATCTGCCTTTTCTCATATTACCGAAAATCGGGCGTTATTTGCCTGTCACTTGATTGACAGAGGTTTAACAGATCAATAAATCGCTAAAACTGATGTTACAATTTTCGTGTGCAAAGACTGATTTTGCGCTTGCACTGTATTTATTCAATAGTGTTTGCTTTGCTTCAGAATTTAGATAAAATAAATTGTTTAAAATAAACATATATAGATAAATGATAACTTTCTCTCTCGCAGCTTACTCGATAAAATCGATATAGCCAGAGTAGTGTAGTGGCTAGGGTGTCCGCTTGGCACTGTTCCGGACACAGATCGAATCCTTCTTCCGGTATAGTTTTAGTTTCACAATTGGCAGTGGCAAATGGCAATAAAATACTCTCGTCGGGGAGTTGAAACTAGTCAAAAGCTAACGTTACCGTACACTAGAACAGTATGATGAAAACAAACAAAACGTTGAACTCATAAATCCCAAACTCTACGGCGGTATTATTCATCTTTTAAGGGGTAACTTGTTTTGGCTAACGGCAAAAAATAGCAAAAACGGGCCCGGGCCGGGCCTAACGTTTGAGCTTACGGGCCGGGCCGGGCCGGCCCTGAAAATTCAGGCCCGTGAAGGTCTCTATTAGACAGATTGTATATTACAAGAGTACACAGTAGAATAAAGGTATGAAACTCTTACACTACTATGCACTGAACATGCTTGACATGCCAGGTTCGTTAGCTCTGGAACCCCCCCCCCCTAAAGTCTAGGAGTGGCGGGGTCACATGTCACAAGTCACAACCTTTACTCTAATTAGCTTAGGCTTACGGAACTCATTTTATTATTAGTTCATTATTATCTCCCAAACTGTTTACTAAGAATGTCCAGAGGGGGTCTCCAGTCTATTGGTCCTGCCGCACCACTTTGATTTACGGTAAGTAGTATAGGAGACATCAAATGGGAGCTCTTTGGGATCAAAAACCGGTTCCTTTTTTGGATCAACCCAGACCTGTCAAACTTGACACTTAACTATCATTAGCTGCCAAGAATTAATGACCTAATTAATGTTCTGGCTTATCATCTGTCTGGTGAATTTTAAACTTGTGGTTAGACTTATGGCTTATTTGTGTCCAACCATCAGTGGACTTAAGGGGGGGGGGTCGCTTTGGGTCAAAATCGATAGTCACGGATTTCGCTCATTTTCATACACAATATAGGTACATATGTTCTCAAAAACAATACAAAACATTAGAATTCGAAACTAAACAGTGGCAGAGATATTCAGCTATAAAGTTGGAAAATTTGAAAATCACTGCGATTTGCCCTCCAAAGTCATGTTGAGACAGAACGGTACCAAAATTTTGGTCAACTAATATGGCAATTTAATTCTGTGGGTTGGCTAATATTTTAATGCTAAAGCGACTCCGGAATATCCATCCATTCGTTCACAGTACATTCTTCAACTGCGAACTGAGCCTTTTTCTGCTAACTGTGCCCTCAAACTTTAACTTACTCTAACTTTCAGATACTACATTTCAGACACATAGTTCTATTAGAAAAGTTGTTGAGCTCATCAGTAGCTATCGAATGATACCCAATTTGTCTATGTTTTGGAAATTTCAAAAATTGACTTTTTGTGACCTAGAAGAGATCAAAGGAGCCGACACGACAGAAAAGTTCTACCTTTAAGCATTTGCCCTTAATGTCAGGCAGGCATTGAGAGTTTTATATGCCAGTTTTGGTGATTTTCGAGTGGGTAACGAGTGAGAAATTATTAAAAAAACGTGAAAATTGTGCAAAATGATGATTTTTGGCAAAATTAGCCCATTTTGTGGCAAGTTTTTTGAGAGCACTACAAACGGTAGAAATTTGCAACTACTGTCATCAGAATTCTGCGAATGCGTAGAGTGCAACTATCTATAAGCGATTTCTGTAGCTTTCGCCAATCGTGGAGGAGAGGCGAATATGTTTTGCTGGTCCTGTTTTTCGTGGTACAGAAAGCACCAATTTTCCGAAATTTTGACTGTGAAAAATCGCCAAAAATCCGACACTCAACAGAATTGTTCCAGAAGGGTTATTTGCACTCTCTGATATGTCCTTAACATGTACAACAAGGCTGCGCTGTATCTTGCATACAGCGAAAAATTTTTCTGCCACAAACTTTTTAACCTAACTTTTTCATTTTCCTATGTTTAACACATGTCGAGGTAACCTTTGAAGGCACCTACAGAACGATTGAAGCAATATTACGCAAAACGCACCTGTCTTGTTTTGGGGACCCATTAGGACTACAAAATATGTGAAAATGAGCAAAATCGGAGATGGTCGAAAAATCGGCCAAAAAGCGACCCCCCTTAATCCTTAGTGCCTACCATCTGTTTAATGCTTGTGTATGCTGAGGACTCTATCAAAATTATGCGTCTATCAAAAGATTTTGAGTACACCATTATAGCAAGATTCCGTGGAGCCAACTTAGCGGGGACTAAGCACAAAATTATTCCACGAAAATAAGCTGTCTTGGTTGGAATTTTGCTGTTCAGTCTTTGATGAAAAATGTTTCCAGGAAAACTAGTTGGTTTAACTGGAAACTAGTCAATCCAAAAGTAAAGGTAAAATACATACGTTCAAGACACAGGAAATTTTACAGAAAGGCCCTCCAGTGATTGGAAATAGAGTTGTGACGTTAAGAAATTATCTTAAAAAGGACATACTGCTATAACAACCGGGCCCGGGACGATCCGGTGCATGCAAGTCCGGCCCGGTGCCCGAGATCCGCTTCGGCCAGAGTTGGAATCTTGCTGCCAAAACTTAAGGAGCCGGTATTTCCACGAAAGCTGGCTGACTGGGTAGGAATCATGCCGTCCGGGCTAAGGCTTTTAAATTTTCCTGGAATTCAGCTCATAAGTTTTTCATAGGTCGCATCCGCGGAATCTCGCTATAGTGGTGTACTCAGAATCTTTTGATAGACGCATTAATTGGACAGCTCAGCCGTAATTGTTTTTGGATGGATTCCTTAATAGCTTTTGGTCAAATTGTTTAATTCCCCATGAAAGATTAATTACTTTTGGGTTCACTTTTTAATTCCTCAAAGAGAGATTATGGGCTAATATAGGATTCTTCAAAACATAGTTGCTGTGCCATTGATGTGGGCTAATTTCTGATTCCTCAAACTTAATTGCTCATTTGATTAATAGCTTTTGGGTTAATTTTCGATTCCTCACTGTCAAATATTTGAAAATTTGGGCGGGATTCTTGAAAGCTTGTGTGAGTAATGAGTTTTGGGTGAATTTTCAATTCCTCAAAGCTTGAGAGAGAGATTCTGTCGGCTAAATTCTGATTCCTCAAACTTAATAGCTTGGATGATTAATAGCTTTTGGGTTAACATAGAATTCCTCAAACGTCATATCTTTTGGGTTTAATGTAAGATTCCTCAAAGGTTATGAATGATTAATTACTTTTGGGCTAATATAGAATTCCTCATGTGATGTATGATTAATGAGTTTTGGGTTAATTTTTCGATTCCTCAAGTTAATATTTGGGCTAATTTTCGATTCTTCAAACTGAGTTTCTTCAATGATTAATGGGTTTGTGTTAATATAGGATTCCTCACATCAATATTTTGGGTAAATCTTCCTGGATGATTAATTGTTTTAATTTTCTATTCCTCAATGTAGATTTTGAAATTTTGGGTTACTTTCTGCTTCCTCAAATGGTGATGTGGGCTCTGAATCCTCAGAAACTTTGGGTTTATTTTCAATTCCTCAAGGTTAAATTGCTTTTGGGTTAATTTTGGATTCTTGAGGTATTTGCGTGAATCCTTAACGTTTCCGCATACAAGTTTAACTATAGAATGAAAATAAAGAAAATAAATAAATGAAAATAAAAGTTGTAGCGAAATTCTAGTGTTAACTTCCAGTGTAATAAAACAAAATAAACGAAAAGTTAGCACAGAAATTTTGACACACACAGATAGAGCACATTCCCGACACCACTACACGACACCCATAGAGCAGCCAATTAGTTCGCAATAATTAATTAAAATCTGAACAAAGTAACGAAAACATCTAAAATTAAGGTGGTAATTATTTTCCCAGTAGAATAAAGCATAAGAAAATAAAAGTTATAATTATACTTTAGTTACACACCTATCAAGCACACTCCCAACAACACTGCACGACACTTTCATGCTCACACAACACCTAATTAGTTCGCTATAATTAACTAAAGTTGGAGTAAAAATAGAAAAAATAGTGAAAATTAAGGCGACCAAAGATGTTAATGGAAAATCATGATGTATAATAAAGTTGTCGCTGGAATAGAAGTCAAATTCGGGGAGTCAAAGTAGAGTTCAGGGAAACAAATACACACACCAGAATAATTAATGAAACCTGATTCAGTGATGCTGCAAACTAATTATATTACATTCTTGTATGTTCACATTTACGACCTCTTTGACGAATTCTAAACACAGGAAATTGATGTTTACCACTTGAGGACGAAATTTATATAAAATTCTGACGTATTGAATCTATCTTTTGTTCTGAATACGGAAAATTTATCGTGACCAGAGATGAACGGTAAGAAAGCATTCGTAATCTTACATGATGGTTGATATATCACTGAAATGATACCCATTTGAAAGAAATTTGCAGATATGACTAATCTACCTTGATTCAACTTTAAGTTTTACCACCTACCCTTGTAAACTGTCCATGTTTTAGCATGCCCTACATGTGGATCGACATTTGCCAGGAGAAGTGGTCTCACAAAACATATTCGCCAACAGCATCGAGTCGTTCATTGTGGAAAGTGCGGACAGGAGTTCCCTAATCAAAGGCTGCTGCGTAAACATGAAAAGTCAGATCATCAACCACTTACATGCCAGCATTGCAATCAGTCATTTGCCACACAGACGGACCTGGGAGAGCATATCAGCGAGTATCATAGATGCGGTCAGTGCGGTGCGATTTTCCTGGATCTCCTGAACCATCAACGCACACAACATCCACCTGATCCTCCTAGTTCCAAACCAAGGGAGTTTCCAGATGATCCAGTATTTCCTCCACCAGATGCCAGTGATATCTACAGACAAAATTGGCATCGAATACGGACACACAAGAACGAGAGGAAGGTCATCCGCCAGTATAATTTCCGATTGGATGGTCACGATATGGAAGAGATCACTAACTTAACTTACTAACTTACTTGTTGATTGTTTTCATGTAATTTCGTGTAAAAATATATTGTGTTTATTACTATCTTGTGTTGTTTCATATGTGTTTGCTAATAGTACTGTATTGTTTGTTGTTTGTGTGGTGTTTGTCCTGTGTTTGTTGATAAATTGTTGGTTTTAATTCATTAAATTGGTTCAGATGGCTATAGAGTCTTAGAGTCGGTTTCTTGAGACTGCAATAATTTCAAAAAATACCTGGTCCTCTGAGTGTCAAGTGCTAGTGCATTACTTTTATTACTGATCCACCTACAACCCTCCAATCTTTCTAACAACTCCATACCACCGCCCGTCCCACAAACAGGAGTATTATGTCGTTATCTTCACGGTGTTACGAAATTAAATTAGCTCAATCTGCTGCGATGTCCAACAACCTCACTACAGTCTTAACAGTAACCAGCTTATTAGGAAAATTATGTAGTTTCCCAAGTGAAGGTTTACGCCTCTGACAGAATATCTCAGTAACATATGGTAGGATGAATAATTAGCGCATACGTACTACTCTCATTTGAGACTAAACAAGAGTATGCTTAACTCCTCAAAGCCTTCACCACTATACCTACCTACCTGAAACAGTAAATAAAGAGTTTAAACTTCAAGTGCAAGAATATCTTGGTGAATCTTAGTGCAACTGTTGTAGGAGAAATCAAGCTTCTATACGTCTGCAATTTCTACACTTACACGTACGTTTCCTTTATTCGAGTATAAACACGATGAACATACAAAATTATTCCATTAGAACTGTTAACGTCATGATATAGTCAAACCAGTCATCTGCCAAATTCATGGTTAATCTATGTATGAGCTTGTTGAATGTGTAAATTCAGGTTCGATTTCCGCTGGAAGGTCTTCTGACATTGATCGCACTGAAAGGTTTCTTCAGAATGTTGCTCTTTGATGTGGCGGTTGTAATTGGAGAAGTTGGAAAATTGTTCATAGCAAATACTGCACGTTGTATGATCTTGCCGTCGATGGGTCATGAGGTCCTTCCTACTCATAAATATCTGTCCACAGATATGACATAGCTTCGTAGTATGGTTCACTTGGATATGGCGATGAAGTGACTTTTTCCAATTGTACGTTTTTCCACAGGTCTGGCAAGTGTAACTAACATTTGGTACTACTCCTGACATATCTAGAAAAAAGATGCGCAATTATTCAAAACAAGTCAATCAACAAATCAAAGGTATGTTAATCAATCACCAAAACAAGCATCCTCACTATTATAAAAAACAAATATCACGACAACTAAGACTGCTTTATAGCATGATCTTGTTGAACCATTTTCTCTGTACAACGTTGACAAGTTCTGTTTTAGGACTTCTACCACCAGGGTTTGCAAAGTTCTTGTTGGAAGGGCGTGCAGTTTCAATATTAGGAAAAGTTCCGATAGAAAAAAGTTAAAATCGTTTCTTACATACGTAAAATGGTTTGTTTTACATACGTAAGTTACATATAAGTCGTTTTTGCAAAAGTCGTCAATCACATAAGTAAGTTCTTAACATTGTAAATCCACACACTTTGTAAACATTCAAAAACACACCTTTTCTTTGAAATTAAAACAGTCCTCGCACTTCTAACGGGTTGGTATAAACTGACAAACTCTGAAAAAGATACTACACTTATTAGAAGCCTAAGATGGCCAGCATATAACGAATCTATTCCAACAGAAAGGATGAAATAACGAAATATTAAAAATGTTTAAACTTGAGTCATACAACTGACAGGCAAACCAGTATAGCTTTCCAGGTCGTTTGTCACCAATCATATGCTCTTTTTCAAAATTTGGTACATTTCTGTAGGAAGGTATGAAGCCATTATATGTGACGAAACACTACCGAAATAGAGTATTACAACAATAAAGTGTATACTTTCATAATTCAACAGTGATTATAACTTAGGCATTAGTCAGGTTTATTTTCTATTTAGCTAATAAAGTTAAGAAAAACATACGGCAAAGTTAGCACAGTAAAGGTTATATGCCCAGTAAATTCACGAGAAATGAAATCATCTGCCAAATGTATAGGGTGTCTACCGTTATATAAAGAAGATAATTGCTTAGTCAACCTGATACAACTTTAACCTGCTTTTCTATGAGTGTGACCGTGTCTTCACCACAACTTCAACGACGCCGTAGTGTGACTCACATAAATTGATCTAAACTCTGAATTGTATTTGTTTCTATCTATTATACATAATCTTAACTGCTTAGCAGCCGTAATGTGATTGTACTGAGTTGTTCTGAGATTAAATTTGATTGCGAAATGGCAGGTGCGTAATACTTTCGAATTCAACGGGGAGACCGATGAATTAAAATGAGTAGTAGCCTAGATTCAAGCCGCCATCTGGAATTCAATTTTGGCGTTCAGTTGGTGCCTAAATAGAGTATTTAAAGTGCTAAATACAAGTTAAAGTGTGATGCGAGCATCTGCGTTTTTCATAAAGAAGTCACACACTAACCTACCTCCTACAGAGGTGAAAGGAGTGTGCATTTGGGTAGCGTTTCTATTTTTTCAGATATTAATGATTTGTCAAATTTGCGTCCTATTATTTGCATTTAAGAAATAGGATGTTAACAGTTATTTAATTTGCATCTTCTGCCTCGAAATACGCTTCAACTTAATTTCAAATTTTGCTTTAAAATGTAAGTTGTTTCTGACTGATCTACTTGGTTTGTAGTTGTTTATGGTCATGCTCCCGTCAGGGTTGGGAGTCTCGGTCTCGGTATCCTCGTCTACGTATCGGTCTCTCTGAGATATGGAAAATTAAAATTTCCGAGCTACATGAAAAACATTCTGTATAATAATAAGTGCTCCACCACTCTGTTTTCGAATAACAAACTTCCAGGTTTTATTGATACAGTAACTTTTGAAGAATTTCTAATTAAATATTGATTGTTTTTAATGGAAGTTTATAATGATTATTCTTACTACTTCCTGTATTTACCAGGAAAGCTTGTGTTTATAGTAGATTTTCGAAAGCTACATGAACGGGAAAGCGACACTAACTTGGTCTGTTACCTCTTATCGAATATTATATTTCAAACACCAAAAATGATGTATGTGGTAGTCCAATAAAAGACCTGAGGAATTTACCAAAGTGCAGATAGTTGGCTAGCACTTGGATATACACATTATTTTGTCTTTATCTATCTATCAACTTCTATTTATCTATCTTCTATGTTGGGTGTGTTTGATTTGGCAAATCCAAATACTTAAGATTTAACCTTACATAAAAGTCTACCATGTGCCAAAAATACGATCATATTGATATTGAATTGCTACACTATTGAAATCATCCGTATGTTCAACGATTGGCATCATGTATGCAAAAGATTAGGTCTCCTTATTGTTTGCCACTGGTGATTCAAGGTTAAACGATTAGAAAACTAATCATATTTAGAAAATGTGAACAGATGTTGGTTAAACTGCGTCTATTGAAATTTACCGGTCAACTTAAAGTTTCATTCTGCTCCAAGTGCACCATATATTACTTTTAATATGGTTGTGGTGCCTGTTTAAGCCATGAGGATTGTTTCCAGAATTTGTTTAAAGTTGGAAAAGCTAGATTTTACCTATCGAGTTTGCATCGTTCAGCCCCTAGGCACTCAATCAGGCGTTATTCTCCCAATGTCTACACGGAAGATCTAAACCATGGCTACTGAACTTATTTAGTTATCAGACAACCTTTTTTATTGACCAGATTTACTTTATTTACACTTTGACCAGAATTTGTATTGTATCTTTATTTTAATTTTAGATAAATGGAGCACCTATCCGGCCCAGTGGTGAATACTAATCCCACACCACTCCAACAACAATGCACTGCGTCTTCTTCAGCGATGCCAACGGAACCTGTCAGACCCGTTCGTCGCACTAGCCAAGAAACAGGAGGGGCCGAATCCAGTGTATTTCCCACAAGACGGAATTTCTCTTCGTTGGATTCTGAAATCCCAGAAGTTTTCAGAGCGCTTCACCAGGAAACACGAGTGCCTTTCAGTCGGGTCAATCAAATTTGCCGCGAAAACGGAATTACATCATTCGGATCACCAGTACCAAATCGTGACAGTCAAGGTCCTGCCACCACATTGCCCCCGCCATCATCTGCTGCTGCGCGACCAGTGACTACGTCTCACCGTAACACCAGACCAGCTCCAAGACGTCACGTTGTTCATTCTGGGGCTCAGGCATCATCCCCACGTACAGACCGGACCGTTGCCGGCGCCAGTCGAATCGTCCACGATCCCAATCAATCCCCGGCCCACCAACCAGAGAGTTATCCTGGAGCGGTGGACCTGTTGCACATGATTCCTAGCGAAAATCCTTATCCAATTGGAACATTTTACGGACCTCTTCCCAATCCTCAGGGTCCTGAAGCTATTCAAATGCGAAATCTGCAGATTGAGTACAAAAATGCGGCACCCAAAGATCCTAGTATTCCTCTGCAGGACATTGTTCAGGGCGCGTTCCGGGAGTGCTACTTAAAAGCGCATCCACGGGTATCTACCCCTGGGGACCAAGCTGCATTCATTTATTCTCTTGAGGAATTGTGGAGTACGATAATGCAGCTCCTTAATGACCGTCGATTCAAGACGAACAACAATTATCATCCTGAACCTCCGTATGGGGAATTCCCCAACTATTACACCCGCCTGCAGGCCCAGGCCCGAATCCCTCCACCAAGATACCCAATTAATCATTTTCATCATGGTAGAATTGGAGGGTATGACCAGCAATAGACGCCGTCCATTCAGTCGCAGACCGACAACTTCCTGTCGGCTAACACCCCGTACCCTCCACTTCGGGTACCCTCCACTGAGGAATCAGATAGTTAAACTAACATTTTTAATAACTTTTTTGGCAGTTTGTTTGTTTTTTGTTTGTTTTTACTTATCTACTTTTATAAACATTAATGTACTTTATACCGTAATTAAGTTGTTCCTTTTTATGAATTTATGTTTTGCTTTGTAAATACCATCTGAACCAATACGTTTGTTGCAATTTTCAGCGCGAACTAGAACCTTCGATTTGCATAGATGAATGAAAAAATAGTGGTAAAACATGGAACAAACGGCAAACAACTAGCTAGAATCTTGACCACAGTTAACTGAGTGTGGATAGTATGCACAGAGACAGAATTAAATATTTTTGGTATTATTTTGTTGTCTTTTGCTTTGGTATGTTTAACATTTTGAGGAAATGGTGATTTTGGGAATTTTATATTGGAAAATTAACAGTTCGAGGAGTAGTTAAGTTGAAGGAAAAGTTAATTAAGTTTTGGAGGCATTACACATTCAATAAGCTCATATATAGATTAACCATGAATTTGGCAGATGATTGGCTTGACTAAGCATTATACTAATGACAGTATGACATGGTTATTTGTATAATAATGGTTTGCTATATTGTTACTAAGCGGTTATTACGTAAGATTATTATTGCACTGTGTACAGGCTTAGTAATTTTTTATATTTGGAATTGGTTATCTAGGTTGCAATTATGCAGATGTAAACTTTTGTCGCCTATACTTTTGTTAATTGCTTGTTATGCTTGTGAGGGTTTCAAGAAAAAGTCGTGTCAAATTAGAGAAACCCTCAAAAAATGTTGGCAGCAGTTTGAAATAGTAAAGGGAAGACATCACACCATAAAAAAAGACTAATGTTGAGTATTCTATTTCAATATCTATGTCGATTTGATTAATTGTTATAGTAGTGACATTATCGGTTATTGACAAATCAAAGATTTGAGGAATTGATAATTTAAGGAATCCGAATTAGTAACGAGTTGGAATTGTTTTATTCTGTTCGTATTTTAGTGTATCAGTTATGGAAATTATATTGTATGAAAAGTAATATGGAATGGATCAATTAAATAATAACCGGCATTTTCCACATTTTTTTTCTTACTAATGGACAAGGTATGCCGAAGAAGAAGAAATGTAAGCGTTCATACCGCGATTAGCAGAACTCAAGTCAGGGCCGCGATTGTCTAAAGACTAGTAATGTGATAATACTGAAGAAGAATGGGGTTGAGGAATCTGTCTATGAAGCAATAGAGATGGTTGTGGTGCAGACCCATAGAAGGTCGAACCCACTTGAAAATAGAATAGAACAGCTTATTGAAATTAGAAGTTGTAGACAGTCTCTAAGCAAGACAGGGTAATCCCGCTGGGACCCCAACCAGCAAAAGAGAGTCGGAGTTTGTAGACATTCTCTGGGTAAGAGAGGGTACTCCCGCTGGAATGAAAATACACTTAACACTAGTTAGTGGAGTGAATCAGAAATTTTGTGAGATTATTGAATACTCAAGAAATCTAGGACTCTATAGCCATATGAACCAATTTATTGAATAAAAAACACAACAAGTTATCATGACCAAACGCAACACAACACTATTAGCAAACACAAAACACAAAGTAAGCACAAACCACAAAGTACAAACCATCTCCAGATATGAAACAACACAAAATAAACACAATATATTTTTACACGAAATTACATGAAAACAATCAACAAGTAAGTTAAAATACTGTCAGCAATACAATCAACCAATAGGATGGCCAAGGATAACATATACCGTAACAAGCATATTAGTCACTCTTTCAACAGCATATTTCGTAGTGGGTCGTTGCCGGAATGCCCATTCCAGAATATCTTGACTTTCAACCCTGTCAATAAATCTTTCCAGATCTGATCTATTAGCAATTAAGGGAGGGAATGTGAACATGGATGTATTGTTACTGGCGTAATAATAGATAGACTCTTCAGTCAGGTGGTTGCGCAGGATGAATCCGAATGATATGTTCCACTTCGACTTGTTTGTTGTTGTGGGTAAACTGATCTTATAGCATCCGTGATCTCTTCCATATCGTTCTTGTGTGTCCGTATTCGATGCCAATTTTGTCTGTAGATATCACTGGCATCTGGTGGAGGAAATACTGGATCTCTGGAAACTCCCTTGGTTTGGAACTAGGAGGATCAGGTGGATGTTGTGTGCGTTGATGGTTCAGGAGATCCAGGAAAAATCGCACCGCACTGCCCGCATCTATGATACTCGCTGATATGCTCTCCCAGGTCCGTCTGTGTGGCAAATGACTGATTGCAATGCTGGCATGTTAGTGGTTGATGATCTGACTTTTCATGTTTACGCAGCAGCCTTTGATTAGGGAACTCCTGTCCGCACTTTCCACAATGAACGACTCGATGCTGTTGGCGAATATGTTTTGTGAGACCACTTCTCCTGGCAAATGTCGATCCACATGTAGGACAGGGACAGTTTACAAGGGTAGGTGGTAAAAATTAAAGTTGAATCAAGGTAGATTAGTCATATCTGCAAATTTCTTTCAAATGGGTATCATTTCAGTGATATATCAACCATCATGTAAGATTACGAATGCTTTCTCACCGTTCATCTCTGGTCACGATAAATTTTCCGTATTCAGAACAAAAGATAGATTCAATACGTCAGAATTTGATATAAATTCCGTCCTCAAGTGGTAAACATCCATTTCCTGTGTTTAGAATTCGTCAAAGAGGTCGTAAATGTGAACATACAAGAATGTAATATAATTAGTTTGCAGCATCACTGAATCAGGTTTCATTAATTATTCTGGTGTGTGTATTTGTTTCCCTGAACTCTACTTTGACTCCCCGAATTTGACTTCTATTCCAGAGACAACTTTATTATACATCATGATTTTCCATTAACATCTTTGGTCGCCTTAATTTTCCCTATTTTTTCTATTTTTACCCCAACTTTAGTTAATTATAGCCAACTAATTAGGTGTTGTGTGAGCATGAAAGTGTCGTGCAGTCGTGTTCGACATCTGCTTTATAAGTATATAACAAAATTATAGTCATAACTTTAAATTTATTATCTTAAATTCCGCTGGGAAAATAATTATCACCTTAATTTTGGCATTTTTTTCACAATGTTTCACCAACATTAATTAACTATTGCAAACTAATTAGTTGTTGTATGAGCATGAAAGTGTCGTGCAGTGTTGTTGGGAGTGTATTCTACATGATGACACAAAAATTTCAGTGGAAACTTCATGTTTATTATATTCAATTCCACTGGGAAAATAATTGTCACCTTAATTTCGGCAATTTTCGTTACTTTGTTCAAACATTAATTAACTATTGCAAACTATTTAGTGATTGTATGAGGTTGAAAGTGTCGTGCAGTGGTGTTGTGAGTGTGCTCTATACTGGGATATCAATCTCTTAATGATAATGTTAGGTTTAATATATTTTATTCCGCTGGGAAAATAGTTACCACCTTAATGTTGGCAATTTTCACTATCCTACACAAACAATAATTAACTATTGCAAACTAATTAGTTGTTGTATGAGCATGAAAGTGTCGTGCAGTGTTGTTGGGAGTGTGCTTGATAGGTGTGTAACTAAAGTATGATTATAACTTTTATTTTCTTATGCTTTATTCTACTGGGAAAATAATTACCACCTTAATTTTAGATGTTTTCGTTACTTTGTTCAGATTTTTAATTAATTATTGCGAACTAATTGGCTGCTCTATGGGTGTCGTGTAGTGGTGTTGGGAATGTGTTCTATCTGTGTGTGTCAAAATTTCTGTGCTAACTTTTCGTTTATTTTGTTTTATTCCACTGGAAGTTAACACTAGAATTTCACTAAAACTTTTATGTTCATTTATTTATTTTCTCTATTTTCATTCTATAGTTAAACTTGTATGCGGAAACGTTAAGGATTCATGCAAATACCTCAAGAATCCAAAATTAACCCAAAAGCAATTTAACCTTGAGGAATTGAAAATAAACCAAAAGTTACTGAGGATTCAGAGCCCACATCACCATTTGAGGAAGCAGAAATTAACCCAAAATTTCAAAAACTACATTGAGGAATCGAAAATTAAAACAATTAATCATCCAGGAAGATTTACCCAAAATATTGATGTGAGGAATCCTATATTAACACAAACCCATTAATCATTGAAGAAACTCAGTTTGAAGAATCGAAAATTAGCCCAAATATTAACTTGAGGAATCGAAAAATTAACCCAAAACTCATTAATCATACATCACATGAGGAATTAGCCCAAAAGTAATTAATCATTCATAACCTTTGAGGAATCTTACATTAAACCCAAAAGATATGACGTTTGAGGAATTCTATGTTAACCCAAAAGCTATTAATCATCCAAGCTATTAAGTTTGAGGAATCAGAATTTAGCCGACAGAATCTCTCTCTCAAGCTTTGAGGAATTGAAAATTCACCCAAAACTCATTACTCACACAAGCTTTCAAGAATCCCGCCCAAATTTTCAAATATTTGACAGTGAGGAATCGAAAATTAACCCAAAAGCTATTAATCAAATGAGCAATTAAGTTTGAGGAATCAGAAATTAGCCCACATCAATGGCACAGCAACTATGTTTTGAAGAATCCTATATTAGCCCATAATCTCTCTTTGAGGAATTAAAAAGTGAACCCAAAAGTAATTAATCTTTCATGGGGAATTAAAAAATTTGACCAAAAGCTATTAAGGAATCCATCCAAAAGCAATTACGGCTGAGCTGTCCAATTAATTTTGATAGAGTCCTCAGCATACACAAGCATTAAACAGATGGTAGGCACTAAGGATTAAGTCCACTGATGGTTGGACACAAATAAGCCATAAGTCTAACCACAAGTTTAAAATTCACCAGACAGATGATAAGCCAGAACATTAATTAGGTCATTAATTCTTGGCAGCTAATGACAGTTAAGTGTCAAGTTTTGACAGGTCTGGGTTGATCCAAAAAAGGAACCGGTTTTTGATCCCAAAGAGCTCCCATTTGATGTCTCCTATACTACTACGGTATATATGGAAAATGGGCATTCTGATTGCTCTGGTTATATATTGCTACGCTATTTGATCAGTTCAACGTCACGATCAATTAGAAGCATGTTCATCATACATTAACATAGGGTTGGGTCCTGCGGGAGGGCTTGTACCCAAAAAAATATTGAGGGGGCTTGTACCTTGATCTAAAATTTTCAAGGGGGGCTTGCGGATAAAAAATAAATTTGTGAATTTTCGAACAATTAACGCTAATTTATTAAAATTTGGTATTTTTTATTTAAGATTGCAGCAAACTCTTCAATTTTCAAAAAATTCTAAATTTTGCCCGATTTTCACGGCAAATTAAGGAACGGTCTCAAACTAAAAATCACATAATACGATTTATTGAAACGTTTCCTTAGCCATCAAAAATGCGACTTATTATGTTCATATTTTGTCTAAAACCCAGACGTTTCATAGTTTTGCTTACTGCAAAAACTAGGCTACAAAACTAAAAATATTGTACAGCTGTATCAGAGATGAAACCGGGTCACTATTTCCTGACCCGGTGACCCGGTGACCCGGTCGACCCCTGACCCGGTGACCCGGTGACCCGGTGACCCGGTATTTTTGAAAATTCAGGTTTAAGCTTGGAAAAATTAAAAATACTTATGTTGGGGTGCGGTGAGTGTTTTTGATCTTTTTGGACATTTTTGGCGTCTATAATAAAACGTTGGGCAAACTTTTTTATTCTTTAAAGTAACAAAGGAAAGTAGATATTGCAAGTATGCGGAAAAAATCAAAATTGATTTGCATAATTTCGCACGCAATGTGATGTGAAGTCAACAACGTAACCTTTTGAATCAAACGAATTGGAACAAAATACTTTGCCAAAGTCATCACATCATCTATATAATTTTAGTCATAGAGCTTAACATAACATAGCACTTTTGTGTTTTAGCATTATATTAGTAAAATATTTTATTTGGTTGAGGGTTTCACTCATCGGAGATTCTTTGGAAATATTTTTGCTTATGGCTAACTTTCAGACTATACTAATCAAACAAAACTTCATTAGTTCCTAGATAGTAACAAATTAGAAAAAGTGCAAAGCAAAACTCAGAATCTGTACACCTTGTTTTGCTGAGATTTTCCTTTTTATTGAGATCTAAAACACACAGTCTGACCCCTTCCCTCCAAAAATGATAGCATCGGCGAAATATCACCTACAGTAGATGGCGCATGGAAAATTTTAGATTTTAAAATGAAGATTTCTGACTCTCATTGACCATGCAATAGTTTTCATGTTCTAACTTGAGATTCAACGCAATCATTGTAGTTTCAAAAACCTAGATCTAATCTTGACAGGACATTACCAATGTTTGTTTATGAGGACACTACAGCTACAAGCATTTAAAAAACTTAAGAATATTCCCATTGCTAGTTTTTGAATAATTATTAATTCCCATTGCTAGTTTTTGAATAATTATTAATTCCCATTGCTAGTTTTTGAATAATTATTGAAGTTTTCAGGTGGTAGAAACTGGTAAAAATTCTGAAACATATCCTTTAACAGCATAAAAATTCCCCCAATCAAAAATACCGGGTCAAGACCGGGTCAGAGCTCCTGACCCGGTGACCCGGTGACCCGGTTTCATCCCTGAGCTGTATGAAAAACTTTGAAGAGAAGCAACCTTATGGCGCTTTAGCAGTTTTTGTCAAGCATTAAATAAATTCGAAACGTATTCTGCTAAAAAATACAATTTGAATTTTGAGACAGTTCCTAAACATTTTAGCTGAAAATATTTAGTCCAAAAAGGAATTTTTTCTGGCTATCTTTGCTTACCCTTGGCCATTTTTAGTTACCATTTGTCCCCGACTGCGGTAGGGCTTGTACCTTGTTCGGGTTGGACCCCACAGACCGCCCCCCCCGCCTTAATCTATAAATTCTAAGTTGCACTGCTGTCCTTAAATGGTTACGCCAAATGAGGAGAGGTGGCTGGAAAAAATAAATTTTGGTAGATTTGCCAAACGTTTGATTAGATAGACTGTTTCTCTAGTTTGCCCTGCCCTGGATACATTTCCTTAATTGTTTCAATCTTGATTTCAGCCTTTCACAGTTAAATTGTCCAGTGATAATAAACTTGTATATTTTATACCTAGTCAGAAGCAGTAACTGGAAGACATGACTAACTATATTTGGATAAAACTTTTCAGTTGTTTTCAAGTTTACTGTCTGTTAAACTTGGCTGCTGAGGTGAATGCAAGATCTGTGGGAAATTTATTCACTACAGTATGATGCCTTGCGTTGGTTGCATTCCTGTACTAATAGTAAACTCTCTCTCAATAACAAAGTAATTAGTATTAACAGTAGGAGTGCTGTTCCCGTACTGCGAATTCTACGAATACAGTTTTCCTCAATTAGAATTAATTAACTAACTTTATGCTATTCTAAAGAAAAGCAATTAGGTAATCAAAAGTAGTTATCTCGCTTCATTTAGTTTGCAATAGCCTTGCCTGTCCTTGTTTTCCTCGCACAACTTCCCACTGCGTTGAGGTCAATAATCCAAACCTGCTGAAATTTTTCGGTAAGTACTACTAGACAGTCAAATCTTAAGTCTTCAGGACCTCTTAGTTCAACGATTGTACGAGTCAGGTTAAAATTGATCCGCATTAAAGCACCTTGGATTGCGCGGATTAAAATTTAATGCAGCGATTCAAGGTAAGAGTCGCTTTTAGGACCATCTCGATTTTGCTCATTTTTACTCATTTTGGATTTGGAGCTCCCCGGGCCCTTAAAATAAGACAAGAGCGTTTTGCGTAATATTGCTTCTGTAGTTTTGTGGAGCCCTCTAAAGGAGACCTTAACATGTGCTAAACACAAGAAAATTAAAATGTTAGGTTCAAAGTTTGTGGCAGAAAAAATTTGCTGTATGAAAGATACAGCACTACAACTTTGCACGCATGTTTAGACATACAATAGATGACATGGTGGGTATGCAAAGGTTTCCGGTAGGAGAGGAAATTGTCCCGCGTGATATTGGCCAGGAACTGTTGCGCTTCCTCACGGGATTGCGGAATTCCCGGCAATGGATGCTGCGTCAAGGGCCCTGTTGCATAAAAACTAACAGTGTTAGCTGTTAAACTGTTAGACTGTTAGACTAATATTTAACAGTGTTGGAAATTTTGTTGCACAAAGCAACTGTTAGAAACAAGCTCATTCTAACAGTCTAATAATCAGTGTAGATGCGGTATTTAAGTTCAAATTTCGGGGCACTGATTATCAGACTGATAATCAGTGCATCTTTTGGTTAAGGCGGTGATAGTTTGCTTATTATTGTCTTATTAATACTATCTCTTTTTTGTGTTTTCATTGCTTTTTTGAAACTAAAGCTGAGCTCAAGTGTTGGGATGGGTGCAGCCATACATGTCAATTCAGCCATTGTCAGAATCAAATTCAGAAAATGTTAGCAAGGACAGTCAGGATTATAGTCAGGACAGTCAGAATAGATTACTGCATTCGATTCTTAAAATAAATTGAGTTAAATGCGTAAAAGTAAGTGAATAAAGGTTAGTTCCGTATTTTTATTAAACATACTGACAGTTAACATTGCAAATAATTCTGCAAACTTCATTACATTTTAAGAAAATCCAAGAAGTCTCTATTGATAAAAAGCTAACGGTGACCATACGACTGATAGACTGTTAGCTCTAAATTATCAGTAAAAAACTAACACTGTTGAAGTATATGCAACAAACACTGTTAGATTTACTGTTATAACACTGTTGATTATCAGTTAACAGTGAGTTAACAGTGTTAGACTTAATGCAACAGAAACCACTGTTAAACTGATAGACTGTTACACTGTTAGACTGATAAAACTTTTATGCAACAGGGCCCTCGGAAGGGGGATATCGCGAGGACGTCGCCGCCGTACGTCGTCATCGCTGGGGGGCGATGGTCGTTTCGGACGGGGTGCGACTCGAATGACAGCCACACTGGGGCTCATCCGCAGGATACTGAGGGCCATAATAATGACCAATAGACATCTGACGGCCGAAACGAAAAAGGGCATCGGCCCTGGCCTGCGCCAGAGCACGGTGACGGGAACCGCTACGTCGCCGCGTTTTGGTCGTATCGGATCGGGCTGCTGCGGTGGACTGCTGTCGCTGGGTTCAGGGCGGGGCTGGTTTTGTTTAGAGTTTAGGTTTAGTTTAGTTTAGTTTAGTTTAGTTTAGAGACTAAGGAGGAGGCGGAGTTGCTCGAGAGTGGTCCATAATTGGTTGGGACGACTGCTGGGCTTGCAGACGTTTCGACGGTGGGGGTTGCGATCCGGGATCAGTCAGCGGCGCTGCTGGCTGCTGGCCAGAGGAATCTATGGGTGGGAGGTCGAATACTTAAGCTCGAACAAAGGGTTAAATCGACCTACCGTAACGGGTCGCATGTGTAGGTACCAAACTGTCGACGGATAGGGATAGCAGCCTGGAGTTCAAGTTGGGCTTATGGTTGAACAAGTGGTTGGGACGGGAACCACTGCCGCTACTGCCTTGTCCTCGAAAACAAGACGACCAGCTACCGTATTATAAGAAATGTAGCGATAACGAGGAGGTTGAATGATCAGGCCTTCCCGATCAAGTTCAGATCCAGGAGCAATATTACGAACTTGGAAATCACCTGCGTCGGTGTTCTCGCGCCGCAATCTCTTCCCCGGAGATTATTTCAGCAGGGATAGTAATGCTACTGAAATACTCGTCGCCGGGGTGGAGGGTATTCAGGGTCGCCACAATGTACAGAGGGCTAGCACGAACGCGGCATCATCACCAAGCGACATCATAGTCGCCTCGGGCCAGGACAGGGAGTTGGTGGGCTGAAGGGAAGTGTGAACTTGCCAGTGCACGTGCTGCTCGGTGCGAGCGGCAGGCGGACGGGTCAAAATTGGGAGATCGTCGGTCAAGGGCGGGGGCGACCAGATACAGGCAAAGCTGATCACCACCTGCTTGTTGAAGAGTGTACCATGCCGATACGTCTACAAAATACATAGGCTGGTTGCCCTGTTGTGCCAGCCGCGCCGTCGCAGCTGCTTGGCGAGGGCCCATGTGGTAGATATTCGTCATGGCAAACAAATATCTAGAAGGACAAATATCAAAATCCGTCGGTCCTATCGTCCACAAGGACTCGGTTGAAATTTTCAAACATAGGGAGGGGTTCTAGGGAATATCGATCATGGATTGCTGGGTCAGTGGCTAGTAGGTCCAACTCATCAAAGCCTGGCATGACGGCTCGGGTGTTAATGGGCTGAACGTTGGCCATCAAGGGGCTGGCCATACGTAGAGTCGGCGCTGTCTCCCAATTGCAAGGGTAGGCTGAGTAAGGGTAGCTGGTAAGGAGGGCGCAGCAGTGGCGACAGGGGGTCTCGTAGGTACCGTGGGTCCTTGGGCCACAGCATGGGGATAATGGACAAATTGGAGAAAACCCGGATTCAGCGATTGTAGGGGGATATCAGTGTCTGGGGACCCACGATAACACTCCATTTCGGCCTGAGGGGGATCGGCGATAGCCTTAGCCAAGCTATTGGCTACTGGTTGCTTGAGTATGACGCTAGACTTCGGCTACAATTTCAATTGATGTGAATGAATCCGCTGAGCGACGTCCAGGGCAGATTCGATTGGCTGACAGAGACCGAATCTAGGAGACGTCATTCCGTGAGACTGGATCGGTGGTGACAGCTATTCACCACTTGGTGGAATAAGCGGTAAGGGAGCAGGACCACGGTTAGGTTGCCGGGAAGTACGGGCCCCCTATGGCACTTTCACTCGTGATCGAAGGCGGGTGGATGGCTTCTGGTACGTCTGCCGTTGAGGTGGCGGCTGGAACTTCGGTTAAAGTTTCGGTTGTGGTTTGGGCTGGGTCGAGGCAGAGAGAACAACCTGGGCACGACTGGCACCCCTAGTAGCTCTTTCACCAGATCGAATGCTAACTCAAGGGTCGCGTCTATCGGAGGGATTTTTGCGTATCCGCAGCTGAGCCGAAATGGGGGAGGTGGAGTTTGCTGTCAACGATGTCGGTTGGACGGGTCAGTTGGGTGGGGTCGACCCTGTCAACTCGTTGCCAGTCAATATCGATCCACGGTTGGGCCAGGGGGCGGAGTTTCTACCGGGCCGCCGAATATGATCTCTTCGTAAAGGACGGCTTGCTCCTAACGTTGACGTCGGGAAGCGAGTCCGTCTGAGGCAGTGAATTCTGCTGCTCAGCGAAGGGGGCCAGCGCCAAGGCGACGACGTTGCAGGACGTCTTGGGTACCGCGAGGCTTATAGGCAATCTCAATGGATGGCAACTGGAGCACCATTTTTAGGTCACGAATATTGACTACCGGGTGAGCCAGGGCGTGTGAGCATACACAATGTCTTGGACATGGGGAAGGGGCTCCATACCATGGGTGCTACAAGTCTGCTTCTTAGGGTCGAGAAATTGGTACTCTGACGTAAGGCGGGATAAGCTAGATGGGGATCCAAGCAGGAATCCGGACCGGTCCGTTTCCAGACGGCTCCATGTGGGCATTTCTCGTTCCACCTGGAGGTTTTGGTGAGCTGCAGCGCGTCTTAAGAGGGCTACCCACCCGATAAACTCTTGTAGCTCCACCATGGAAGCTCCACCATGGCCCCTGCAAGCCTTCAGGCATCCCCAGCGGCTGCCAGGGTAATAAGACGGGTGGAGGGGTGAAAACACAACAGATGAACGTGCAGGTAAGGAAAGGGTAATAATCTTCCAATTGGGCTCGGATAAAGCTGACCAAGATTACGTACATAGTTTGATCCTACAAATAGGGAGCGTGGACGGGACCCATCAGCTGTAGGATATTGGTGGTATAATCCTGGTTGAGGCCGAATTGCCAGTCGTTGCCTCCTTCAACATCGAGGGCGACCGCATAACTATTCGCCATCATATGGATCATTTGCGGGAATTAATAGAGGAGATCGCCGGCAGTGGCAATTATCCGATGCCGAGGGGCTGATGGAAGGGAACCGACATTCCGATATTGCTTGGGAAGTTGATTGGTACCAGGGGGGGGGGGGACATTGCCGCTCCATGGTCATGGGCGGCATCGTAGAACTGGGTGCCTGCTGAACTCGAGCCGTTAACTGCCGCGTAGGCTAACTGTTATGTTACGACCTAATATATTAACAGGATCACGATGGAATACCCGTTGAGCATTATGGCTCTCAAAGGGGCAAGCGGGGATTGTGGGGGCATCGTCAGGACTAGATAGAGCGGCGATGGGAGCCTCAGTTGGGAGCCTTACCCCATACTGAGTGGAGGGATCTGGAGGCTTCCTCGAGGTTCTCTCCAAACGGGATGTGGAAGGTTCCGTTCGAGAAGCGGACGCTTGAGAGGACCAGGCAGGTTGGGGTTGGATAGGACGACGTCTGGGAATTGCATTCATTTCGCGTACTGTCTTGGCGGAATTCACCGGAATTGAGTGGGCTGCCACTGTTGGCTAGGCTGAGAACATAATAATTGGGCTATTCGGGGTTTCCAGCTCTTCTTGACTAGGCTGTTCTGAATGAGGTTGTAGAGCCGACTAATCCAATGCTGATTTATCGTATGGTTCCGTTGCTGGGGACTCCTCGACGTGGGAAGGGTCATCCTGGTGAGGTGCGCGGTTGTCATGGGCAAACTGGTCTTGATCCATGGAATCGGACCGGTCTGAATGAGGTTGATCGGGAGAGGGCTGCCCGCAAGGCCTCTACGAATACACAACATAACAAAACAACACAACATAATGGCCGGGGCATTACACAACCCAAAGGACATTACATTCATATGCAACAAGCCCATAAGAGAAACGAAGGCGGTTTTTTTGCGATGTTCGGGGTAAACCTCCACCTGCTAGTACCCGGCTGCCAGGTTAAAAAGGTGGACAAAATGGTCGCACCCTGCAACTGGTCGAGAATTTCGTCAATCTTAGGGAGGGGGCAGTTATCTTTTCTGGTAGTTTTGCTTAAGCAACACTGTTTTTGTTTCTGTTTTTTAAGCAGCAACAATTTTGTTTTTCCCGGCCAAATTGCAAGGTGAGCACCAAGGGGAGGTGCAGCGTGAGCACACGCCCTCTTCGAGCATGGCTTTGATGTGCCTTGTCCTTTGGGTTATTTCGGTATGCCCGGCTTTTTATGGGACCCTCCTTGCCAGTATGCACAAGGTGTTGATCCCCTTTCGTCCGCCCGGGATTTCCAGGTCGACCAATCACATCAAAATACTCTTTTACATATCAAAATTCTTCAAAATACAAAATAATTTTTAAAGTGTTGATCGAGGCCCAGAGCGGCAAAATCCACATTTTCTTCGATGAACTTGACGCGTTCTTTCATGGAAGGCAATGCGTGGGGAAGCATGGTGTGTGCCGAGGAATGCAGATCATTAAACCCGCGCAGTCCCTGCTCTGACGGTAGAGGGGGTGTATCCAATTGTTCAGCAGTGGTAGGTTAGAAAAGGGTAGCCTCCAATTGTTTCTGGGTAGGGGGGGGGTCTGGCAGGAAAATTTCGTCTGCCGGTGGTTGGGAGGCTTCTGCGAAGACGACCTCGGCTTCCGAGATCTAATTTTACTCCGTTTAATCCGCTAAATCCTACATTATAGAACTAGCTATTAAAATTTTAATGCTGCTAATTTTAATCCGTTTGATACGACAATTTTAATCTTTAAGGAAATAGGGCCTTAGAGTATCTTAGACTAAGATTCTTAAGTCCTATTTCTTTAGAGATTAAATTGATTAGATTAAGCTGATCTGCACTAGAGAAATAGCACCTCGGATTAAACGGATTAAAATTTAATCTAGCTACATAGACGAGCTAAAAGGATTGAATTTAATTCGATTTCTTTAGTGCACCCAGGATTAAAATTTGATCTAATCCTCTTTCTTTATTTACACTATTAAATTAAAATATCAACGAGTTAATTTTAATCCGACCTGATTAATCGCCGTTTCTTTAAAAATTAGTTTTAATACATTTAGTCCGTTTTCTGTATTTACAACTAGATTTCAATGCTGGTGCAAGTTCGCAGATTAAACAGATTAAAAGCTGGCGGATTAAAATGTTTAGTTACTGTTGCCTTAATGGCATATTAAGTGCATTAGAGTTAATTAGTTTAATCTGCGGATTATACCTGACCCACTTGAACGAGTTAATTTTAAGTGGTTCAATCCAACGTTAAAGAAATAGCTATTAAACTTTATCCCGGCTGATTTTTAATTCGCTTAGTGCTTTTAATGCATTTAATGCATTTTAATCTTTAAAGAACTAGACATTTAGAAAAATACCATTAGACAGAATTGATTCCACAAGAAGTACTCTTATCGACTTCCACAACGCTCAGTGAAAGTTTTCCTCTCGTTCACCCAATGTTTTACACAAAAGCCTAACCTTTTGGTAAATACAGCATTCCAAATTCCGCTAATCCAAGAGTAGCACCAACGTAATACAAACTTTTGCCACCCCATAAATAATAAAGCTTTCTTTTGCACCTGCTTGACAAGAAACTACGGATGTGCGGCTTTGTTTTAGCGTATTGCAGATTGGATTGCAGAAAGTGTCTGAATTGAGTCACTGATAATTTACATAACATACCTATCAAAGCTTAAGCTGTTTCAAGCTTAAGCTATAAAGGAACGCGGATTCCTGCTCTGAACTGCTCCACCTAATCTTTGATTAACGTTAGTATTTATTCCATTAACTGTGTGGATTGCAGTACTTAAACGTGTTCTCTTGTCCAATATGAATGTTACAATTGTGAGAGACCACAGAATGACCAATTTTGCCATAGGCTATCTTGTTAGTGTGGATTTGATATGTGTGTTATGTATTGCCTTTTATTCAGTGGTCTTGTATGTATTTTGGAAATTTCGTGTTACACTGTTTACAAATTCCTTTTATGTGTTGGCGCGAAGTTTAGGTGGGCTAGATATAGCCTTCTTAGCAATGCAAATATTGTACGCTACAGTGGAAGGCGTGTGGGGAGAACAGAGTCTACCAAAATGGTTTGTAAGGTTTGGCGGTGCGATAGTTTATTTTCTGTGCTGGGGATTACAGACACATATGATCGCCATATCGTTCATTAGGCTTGCTGCAATATTGTTGCTTCAGAAATTTCATCAGTTTTTCACTACTACAAAAA
This sequence comes from Trissonchulus latispiculum, assembly GCA_030248195.1. Lineage (NCBI taxonomy): Eukaryota > Metazoa > Nematoda > Enoplea > Enoplida > Ironidae > Trissonchulus > Trissonchulus latispiculum. The sequence goes on from JASAND010026410.1 coordinate 39,341, forward strand.
CTATTTTCATACTTGCAATTTGTTATTTGTGGTCAGCTGTATCCCTGGCGTCAATGTACGTAGGAAGCTGCTACTTTCATTCACCTACAGGTATAGCTTACCGTAGAACATGCGACGGAAGCAATATTAGCAAAGCCTCAGTGTTATACTCTCAAATTCTCACTATGTCAATGCCATTTGCGGTTGTATTGACAAACGTACTAACATTGCTATGCCTGCGAAGGTCATCTGCTAAGAATTCTTCGCAGTCTCATAACTACAAAAAGGAAATATCTTTGGTCTTGCAGTTCACAATCATAGGGTTTGTATATTTTGCATATATTATGTCGTATTGGTTTACCAGGTCATTGCAACAACGAGGTGTTATCTCCGGTGAAATTGGAGATGCCATTGTTGGTATTTTTGCCATCAGCAACAGTGCAGTCAACCCATTTGTCTATTTCGCGTTTAGTTTTGACATTCGCAAGGCTGTGCTCGGTCAGGTATCAGTTGTAGAAGTAACGGTAACTAACCATCGATAATCATCTGGCTTACGTGCATGTTTGGCTACCCCTTACCCCATAGTCCCTAAAAAGGTTGCAATTAAAAATTTTCAGTTCTCGTGTTGTTAATTTCTCCAATCTGAGAATATGAAGGAGAAAGAAAACGCTACAGCATATTTAATCCTTTGCAAAAATTTCTCGGAACGTTGTGTTATTGACTTTACAGAAGTGTTGCCAATCTTACGTATTTGGTACTTAACCCTGTTGCTTCGTTTAAATTGTTGAAGAAATTACTTTTACCAGCTATGCACACGGTCTTAAAACACATCGTTGTCATTATGAGTATGAAAATTAATAGATTGACAAAAACCTATTATTTTTTAGAGTTATTTTTCTTTTTATCGTTGTTACAGTGTTATTATGTTATGTCGATGATGCCGATGATGTTATCTAAGCCTATGTTGGAAGCTAGGTTAATTTTGCTATTTTTAATTCGTAAAATTAAACAGTTTTAGTTATTCATGAACCCCCAAATCTTAAGAGTAATAACATTGGGGCCCCGTAGCACGATGGACACCAAAATATCAAATAAACTACATCAGATTACAAATGTGTGAGTAATAATTGCATGTGCAATAATTTTTGCTGCTTATGTCCCCTACATGTGATTAGTTTCTGTAATCACACATGTTGTCACACATGATGAGACTCAATGAATTGTCTCCGAGTTTCGGCAGAACAAAGTAGTCAAATGTATTATTTTCACTTCCTGACTTGCTAGCAAAGAGTTCCGAATACAATTCGATAATTGCTGCCACCCTGTCTGAACCAAATGTGTCACTTGAAATTCTAAAGGCGGTTGCATGTTGGTATGCTTATATATATATATGTTAAGTTTTGTTTATTGTTTTTGTGCCATGTAGTATACATATGCATGTCTGATTTAACTCTGCTACATATGTAACTGCTCCTTGATGTAGGTAGTGCAATCATGTCTTGATTAAATTTTTATTTCTGCTGGAGCTACAAAATGAGTTTTATTCTATGGTGAGCCTGTATTTTTTATTTCACCGCATAAAGACCATATCTTCAACACTGGGCAACAACAATATATATTTGCAAACTCAACATAGACACGTTTTGCGGGATAATACAAGATTATAATCGAAAGAAAGAAGGATGTCACTACAGCACCTACCCGAAAAGTTCAGGCCTGAGGTGTGGATCGAACCCCCAACCTTTGGCTATCTAGGCCAAGCGTGACAAACTGAGTAGCCTCGTTCAATGTTTCTGATTACACAAAATAGAAACAACTAGAAAATGTCGCACATATATTTTTAAAACAACTTTCAAGCAATAGCGACAGCCATTCGTAGGGGTCTACGAAGGAATATTGCCCTTTTGGGGCCAAGCTGTTGGGTCTGATTCTGGTCTGTCAGATGTTAGGTTATTTTCTAAAATTGTGGAAGCCACATCGTACAAAAAATTTAAGTTATGTGTTACACTTTTAAATGCGGAAAAACAATGCTTTCACTATTCTCTGAAACTCTTTACGTTACTGTAACTCCGTCTGTATGCATAAAATTAAAGTATTGTGATTTGTGGTAGGATAAGGTATGGATATCGGCATTTGCCTTAGGTCGAACTATATTCAGTTGAAAGTACTCCGATGTTGAACATTGGTTTACTGATGAGACTGCACCCTCCAACCGGACGAGCTCTATACGAAGCTGGCACTGCTCAACAACCGAACAAAAACGCGTCTCAGACCAGTGTATTTTTGATGTCGACGATACTTGTTATGTTTGTGTTTGGGCTAAGGCCCAGAATCCAGTTTCATGCATTTGATGTAAAAAACTGAAAAATTAGATTTTTCGTATGCCATTGGCCAATGCTTCACCCACTCTCATCGAAGTTCTTCTGAAATCAAACAGGGCTTCCGTCAATAAACTGGTGGATCACCCAAATGAACTCCAGGATCTAACACAGTATCGCTTCAATGTCACCACATTAAGCCGGAGCTATATCCAGAGCAATTCAAAATTTAAGATTTCCTATAATCAAAGATCAAAGCACGGCTTACTTCAGAAGAACGGTACAGACAGACAAAACTATGGATCAATAACTCCGGACTATGCTAATCAATCAATACAACGCCAAGTAGAGGCAAGCATAACCCATTGATTAATACAAGATTCAGACAATTACACTGACTTAACAAAATGAGAGAATGCTTTTAAATTGCTTGGGAGCCGGGTTACACGGCGTCAAAATCAAATTCACAGATTACCCAATGAGCTTTTAACAGATCAGTGGTGCTCTACAATTTTTAACAAAGCAGATTTACTCTTACTTCATTCGTGAGACGTCAGATCAGTAGCTGACGTGACTACCGTATATGAGATAGAATTCCAAATAATGAGATTGAAGCCAAATTGTAAGATTAATATGCACTAGTTATAGTTTGGAGTCTGGTCTCACACAGGCAAATAATGAACTCGATAAGCCACAGTCCCTCTCCGGACTAACAGACGAAACTCAAAAGCACAACGGCCACGCAGTATAGATAGCTGCTACAACCGGCAACTACGAAAAAACCGAACTTTAACTGTCCTCGACCGAGAATGACTGTGTTGCGTGAGACGTCAACTTGGGAACTCTCCTTCCTGTCAATCAAAATGCTGACGTAGAACACAAGCCCCGCCACATGTTGTCTTACGGTATTTCACTTCTTTCTCCCTCTGACTCAGCGGCCTCCTTGAAAGTTCTATTATCTTTTCAGACGGCAGCTCATAATTTGATTGATGGGTTTCTCTAGGGTTTGAGGTGGTCCTCCAAAGTCCCATCTCGACAAAAGCAACTCATTAAGTCAATAAATTGAGCACGTCAGAATTGCATAAATCCCTTCTAACAAAGATTAATTTTAATCGATCAGAATTAATTTCCATGTTTTCCAAGATTCTTGAAAGATTCACCAAAATTGTCAAAGTCATTGGATTGACAGACTCAGAACTGTTTAACTTTCCCATCAACTGGCAAATAAAATCTGCTTTGTTCCCTCATAAGACTAGTCGGATGCAAAGACACTACTTTCTTGTGAATGTTCGTCAGCCGCCAACGAAAATTCGAAGAATCTAGTTACTGGTCAAAAATAAATTATTTGAAAGACGCATTATTCACGATTCAGATTATTATCATGGCAAGAATGAAGAATTAATGCAGTTATTGCATACAAATTGATCGAAGGTAACAACATGTAAAGCATTGCAGAAAATTCATTAGTTTTATTGCAGCTAGTACAAGCATTGCAGAGAATAAACTGTCAAGTAAAATTATTGCAACTAGTAAATAAAAACAGTCTCAACGGCAACCAATTATGTACAGAATCAAGCAGAACAAAAACAAGCAGTCAAACAGAATGAAGCAAACAAGCAGAAGAGAATCAAGCAGAATCAGATCATTAGAAATTGCTAGGTTTTAAGCTTCTTCGAACTATAAACTCTGTTTTATTGTAAGCAGTTGCTGAATAGAATTCTTAAGAAATTTAGGTGCATTTTCAGCAATACTTTTCAGCAGCATAAATTGGTTAAAGCATCAGAAGCATTAATAGCTTTCCAGTGGTGTGCAGATTAAGGGGGGCGACTAAACTTTTGACAAAACATCTTTCGATTCGATTCATTGTTTGCATGAATATAAAGCATGTGCGTGGACAACAAAGTATCTACTCGTTGGTTATTGGCTGCCTTCGCTTCGAAGAACCTGCCCGACCGCATGATCTTGGCGACACCCAACATAAATGTTCAAAAATTTCTTACTGCTGTTATGTTCAATGAAAACATCTACGCTCTTGCACAGCAAGAAAACACATATTGGTCAGCATATACACGGCATTAGCTTTGGTGTAGCCCTAACGGTTGCAGAGCACTGCTAGCTTGAACTTGAAGAGCCGTCTAAAATTTGGAAAATTTTGAACGCCGCATCAAATAATTTAACTCGGGTGCGAGCCCGGAAGCTAACACTTGGTGTGCGCATGGACCTAGTATGTCTCCAAAATTTCCAAATCTCCAAATATGAAGGAGTTTGGCCTGCGCAAAGCAGATTTATGACACCCGAAACATGAAAAGAGTGCAAAAGCTGCTAAAAAGTGGATTTTTTAAGATTGTCCAATATGCACAATATTTACATCAAGCGATAGCTTTCATGATAATGAACAACTTTTCTTCTTGGCGCAATCGCGTATTTTTCACCCATTTCAAGTTAATTTGAAGAACCTGAAATTTCCTCATTTGACAGGACCACTGAATTGGGGATTCTACCTTCAATTTGCCTTAGTTTAAAAGTGTTGATCACGTTGGGAAAACGCTTGTATCGGGTAAAACTCATTCATTTACGTGTATTTTGTTCCTTATCAACGGTGAGCGGTTGCATTTGTCGTGTGGTAGGCTGTACAAACGTTACACGAATGCATTGGTCGGCAGTTGAAGCGGTATTCACTTGAATACTCAAAGTGTCACCCATGCATCCATTTATGACGGAAACAGCCTTAAGTCCGGTTCACCCTGCACTGGGTTTAAGGTTTAAGGTTTAAGGTTTAAAGTTTAAGGAGTTGAGGAGTTGAGAAAATTTTAACTTTCTCACAGAAGGTTTAAGGATTGGCCAATGAGATTTGAGCAGTCTAGTCTTCTATTGATGCCTACCTAAAGTAAAGTACACGTTAGTGCTCACTTCACTGTACGTTGTTTTTCTTTGCTGTTGTAATGTGAATAGCGAGGAATTTTTGGCGGGAAACTTAATTTTGCGTGTCTTACAGCAAAAATTGAACAAAATGTTATATTACTTTTCATTGCTGCGGTCGACAAGTCTCAAATTTTGCACACATATTTATAGTATTAAGCGTAGTATTTCTAGTCCGGAGAAAATTCGAAAAAATTTGGCCACCCTCAGGCACGAAAAAGCCGTAGGTCAGCAACTGCTGCAAGCTGCTGTGTACGCTACGAAAAACTTCGATCGAAACGGAATCGAAAGCATCGAAACTTTCAATAATATTGAAGGAACCCAGGTACTAATATGTGACAAAGTTTGAGCGCAATCGGAAGAATTTTTGTCATTAGTGTATTTGGTATACCCCCTTAAAAGAAGAAGATTTAATAAGGGAATCATTGAGTCAATGACAGGTTAATTGGCAAATTTAGATTGTTAATGGTTCATATAAAAAAATTTCCTGCTTAGTTTTGAAATTCTGACCACCAAGTTTTCGGAGACATTAAGAAATTTCTTCAGACTGCGTTAACTGTAATAAATGAAGGAAAAGCAGTAAAAAAATTTTCGAACTAAAACGTCGAATTTGAACCGAAAACTAAATTCGGATTATGCCACATTTCCCAAATTATCAGAAGCTGCACTAAATCGTTCACACCTAAGCAATCTAATTTTCGACCGAAAACATGTTTTCCAAATTTTACAGTCGAAAACGTTCAACTCTTGGAGTTCTTGTCTAGTGTCTGGTCAAAAATAATAACTTAATAATTTCATAAAAATTTTAACATTTAGCAAAGCTCCGTACCACAACTTCGTAAAAAGTTATCAACTCTAGGAGTTAGATCAGTATGAAATTCAACCTTGCTGTTGCAACGATTTTTCTGCTGATTTTCCCACAGACACAGGCAATTCTATTATATATATATGTGTGTTAATTTTTAATTTTTTAAATACTTTTTAATTTTCAATTGATTTGCTTTAGCTGGAAGTGTTCCAAGACAATGAGATTTGGTTTTCTGAAAATAGCTCTTGAAATATTTTAAATATCCTGGTGTAGGACATCAGAGATGTCTGTCGATTTTTGCTACCCCTTGGACAATATTTTCTTACACCTGGTCCCTAACGGCGAAAGGGTTCGTACTTCGTAAACCCCCCCCCCTAATTAAAACCGTAACCCCGTATACCCTTACTTTCTCAGGTGATATTTGAATATTTTATTATGCTAATAGGCAGAAGAAAAAGAGAAGTGCAGTATTTATGTCTTTCCATCCATCGGAACGATGTATGAAACCGTGTACACGGTGGACCCCAAAACGAAAGGCTACATCGAGCTAGTCAATGGATTATTCTGTCGAAATGGGACTCGGTGGATTAGAACGGTATGCAATAAAATCTGTAGCAGTTTTGGTTTTTCAGATTTTCCTTTCCAGTTGATAACAGTTGAATAACTTTCTTGACCGACTTTGCTCATTTTCACATATTTTTATGTCAGCATAGGCCAGCGAAACATAACTGGTACTATCGTTACCTAATGTTGTTCACCGGCCCAATTTTTGGGGGGCGTTGCCTTTTGCGTAGTGTCACGCCGAAATACAAGCTCAAATAACAAATATTTAATAGTTTTGAAACGCTTTTGTGGTCTGCCTATGACCGGGCTGTCGGTTTAAGACAAAATGCCGGTGAGTAATACAGACTCTATCTTTCTCAACAAACTTGTATGTAGGACAACATTAATGTTCGCTTTGCAATGTCTCATTTGAAAGAACTGTAAGCCCCCTTAAGGCTTACATATGATGGTAGAAGTTCTTACAGATTCATCTTTGTGGTTTGTAGTGCTAAAGTGCTAAAATTCCTCTTACTTAAAGTGGAGAGGTGGAGTAGCAAAGCACACTTGCAGGTGAAAATAATCTGCATAAGACTTAAAAACTAATCTTCTACCATATTCCCTACAAACTGGAAAGGGGTTCTGAAATTTTATTTTTGCTTGTTGACTGTCACAATCTTCTAAAAAACAAGGAGCGGATACATTCTTTTACCCATCATGCAAAAAATTGAACACCGTTAAACTGTTAATGGTCTTGCTGTTATGGTTATGGTTACTCTTGTTATGGTTCTAGTTGTCATAACAGCTCAGCTCAGCCATGAAGTTATATAGAGGGCGCCTTACTTAGCTTTGCTCTTCAGGTTGTAAGGGAAACAGGCATAGGAAAGATTGATAAGCCTGCAATGGGAGTCCAGCTGATGGTCCCGTGGTGTAGTGGTTTAGCATGTCTGACTCTAGAGCAGAAGGGCCGTGGTTCGATCCCCGGCGGGACTAATTCTTTACTTTCAATGGTGAGTGTAAAGCTGAACCTCCCTCTTTCCTTCTCTCTTCCAGGTCCTGGTTTCGTGGGTGATATATTTATCACATTACATTTAATACATTCTTTGGTTTGACCATTCGACTGTTTTAGAACCATGAAGAAGTCAATCTTCGATACAGCCCATCGTTAGGCCACTGGGTGACTTCTGGAATCCCAGACTTTCACGAAATTCCGTTTTCCGGCACGGAAACGGAATTCACCCTGAAAACCGTAACCCACGACAATCGGATTCGTGTTCTCCTATTGGATGCCGACCTGGACCATTACATGACCCAAAATGCGGATCTACCGCTAAGGTGCTCTCCGGCGCTCATGATCCGCACGACACTGGCAGTCAAGGTCGGGCGAACTGCGCATGCCGCAAAAGTTGTGTCCTGCGCAGCGCAAAGGAAGCCTAGGGCTGCGTCGCCTACAACTTCACCGGTAAGAACGGGTGGCAACGGTATACCCCTAATTTGCTATTAGGCGTTTCTTTCCGACTTTTTTTTGCAATAAAAGGATTGGCATATCGCTTAATGAATGAGTAGGAAACTTACTAAACTGAAGCTATCAGATCCTGCACGAGATTCAAAACCGTAAAAATTCTATAATTTTCTAAAATCTTTTAATCGGATCAGGATGTAATCTAAAGGCCGGTTTACACGAAGCAACTTTCCAGCAACTATTTTGGGAGGTAACTTTGAAGCAGCTTTAGTTGCTGAGAAATTTCTTACGATTTATCGTTCATACAAGGCAACTTGCAGGCAACAGTTTATCTAGCAACTTTCTATTAGCAGCCAATGACAATTCTGCGAGCCTAAAATTCAAAAGGCGTGGCATTGCTTTTGGCGTTAATTAATTGGCTCACTCTTAGAAATGTTCCTGTAGAAACTACAGGAATTACTTTTGTAGATGATAAATACAAAAGCTTTTGTAGAAAATACAGGTTAATTCTTGTAATTTCTACAGGTCATCCTTGGTAGTGTTTACCGGACATACTTTAGTAGAATTGATTACAAGTTAGACCAGTTTTCAGTACAAATGAAACCTGTAGTTTTCACTGGTTTACAGGTTTGCTCACAGAAAAGTACTCGATACGCTGATAACGCAAATTTTGTATATAAGGGCAACAGTGCTCATAATTTTTGAAGACTGAAATTTTTGAATTTTTTCAAATTTTCAGTCTTCCAACACCCAGTGGGTGATTTTTTTTGTAACGGCCGCTCCCTGCCGAAAATATTTTGGGAGCGGCCGCCCCCCACACCTGCCCCCCCTTCTGAAATAACAGGTCGCTCCAGTAAAATTTACAGGTTTTGTCTTATAAAAAATACAGGTTTGGTATCTGATATAGGGTTGTAAAAAGGTCGAACAGAACTACAGGTTTCTTTTGTATTTTCTACAGGAAATTCCTGTAATAAAAAATACACGTTTGCTTAGTATTTTCTACTGGAAACTCCTGTAATTTTTACTATTCCAGAGACCGGTAAAAAATACAAAAGTTACTTTTGTGGAAAATACAGGAAGCTCCGCTAGTGACTGACCGCACAGGAGCACTTTTGTAGAGAACTACAAGAATTCCTGTAATTTCTACAGGAGTCTTTTTAAGAGTGCTGTTGCTTGTGAGTCGCTTCTGGGCTGAGTGAAAATCTTAAGTTGCTTACCGGTTACTTGCGATTTTGTGAGCGTTCACACCAGGCAACATTCATGCAATTTTCAGTAGCTACAAACTACAAAGTTGCTAACAAAAGTTTCCTGATAGTTGCATCAAAGTTGCCTCGTGTAAACCGGCCTTAAGGATATTAAATTTGCTGTTCAAATTGCTGGCAGTCCCTGAAACGTCTTTCATGTGCCTGTCTATGCTTTGTATTACTCAATTAATTAATTTTATGATCAATTAATTAACGTATTAATTAATTATTTTTTAACACAGGTAGTCCATGGTGATTGTCGGGTCTTTACCTTTCCGAAGGAGGGCGTATCCTATCTTGTCAACTTAACCATTAATCCGTACGAGAGTAACTTCGTTGTATTCGCCGTCGGCATATCCTGTCCGGACGGTAATCGCTGGATAGATATGTTTACGGTATGGTAAATATACATAATGTTATTCTTGAGTACAACACTGATAAAACGTTTAATTTTGTATTTGCTTGTTATTACTCATTAATACATGTAGGCATGTATATGAAACGTTTTACCAGCAGGTCGGGCAAGATTTCTGAGCGGGCCGGATCGGGCCGGGCCGAAAAAGCCCGGCCTGAGCTCATCTCTAGTACGGACTAATGTTTGTCCAATGTCTTCGCTCCAGCAGACAATGGCCCGTATTCATAAAGCGTTGGTACCCATACCACTGGTATGGAAGTAGGGGTACCAGTGGTTAACCAGTGGTATCGCAGGCATACAGCGAATTCATAAAACTTTATAACCAATAGTACCATACAGTTGGTACCATACCAAAGGTTAAAATTGCAAACCACCGTTGGAGGTGGTTTGTCATAGGGTTTACACCTGAATACAGGCTTTAATAAAGTAATCTGGGTTTTAAAATATTATTTAGTTCCAATAAAAACATTGAAGCCACTTAGTTTTAATTTTCGATCATATCAGAGTTCTGTATTATGTGTTTCTGGCTAACTATCAAACGGTATAAATTCTCAGAGATATTCATTCTAACATATAAATCAAAACAAATATAGCCGTTTTAAACCAGCTTAAATATAATTCTTTCATTAATTAACTTTTTTGTTTTTATTTGCACAACAGATTATTATAAGACATACCACTGGTATCCCATTCATTTGAAGGGAACCAATGGTATGGATAGCACTGCTGAACATGAAAGGAATTTTCCTATTTCCGCCATACCACTGCTATGCAAACCGTGGTTAGAAAACTAGAGCTTTGTGAATTCGGTTAAGTAACCAATTGGTTTTCAAACCACTGGTAACCATAGCAGTTGTATGGGTACCACTGGTATGGATACCAACGTTTTATGAATACGGGCCAAGGGTCTCTTGCGCAATTCCCCCCCCAGCCCTAACTTTTTATTTTTTTGACCAATAACTTTGAAATTTGGTGTGGGTGCATACTAGAGGCTGATGAATTCAAAAATTAAAAAATTTTAAAGTTTTAAAAAAATTTTAAAAATTTTAAAATTTTAGTTTGGTAAGGGGGGACCAAGGGGAACCAAAAACTTTTTTGAAAAAAGTTTTGCTGAAAACTTGCATACAAGGGTTTTCTGGGGCGCTGAGCACGAATCTGAAGTCCGTTTTTCGATTCAGCTTTTCGTTAGCTCAGTATAAGCTAAAGTTGTAAGCTTAAGATGAAAGCTTATCCTGAGCTAACGAAAAGCTGAATCGAAAAACGGACTTCAGATTCGTGCTCAGCGCCCAGAAAACCCTTGTATGCAAGTTTTCAGCAAAACTTTTTTCAAAAAAGTTTTTGGTTCCCCTTGGTCCCCCCTTACCAAACTAAAATTTTAAAATTTTTAAAATTTTTTTAAAACTTTAAAATTTTTTAATTTTTGAATTCATCAGCCTCTAGTATGCACCCACACCAAACTTCAAAGTTATTGGTCAAAAAAATAAAAAGTTAGGGCTGGGGGGGAATTGCGCAAGAGACCCCGGGCCAATGTTGTAAACACCTAAAACCGGGTTCGAAACCCTGGCAAAGCTAGTAAACCTCACAAGGATAACTGTGCACATATATATATATATATATATATAAATAATATATATATATTTTCATAAATGGGTCTATATCGCATCCGATGTACCTCCACGATAGGCTATATCGTAACGCGTTACGATATAGTTTGCTATATCGCTACGCGAAAAACTCTATCGATACGTAGCGATATAGATTTTTGTCTCCTTAAGCTTACCAAGTAGTGCCCAAAAAGGGCAAGTTTTTTTGCCGAGAATTGTCTGAATCTTGCTGGTATTGCTTGTCCCAATAGTAACTAAGGGCCTTTTCGCGCGCGAGTTAAACGAGTTAAAATTAAGTCGATACTTTTCGTGCCAGGGTTAAAAGAGTTAAATGAGTTAATTTTAACTAGCTAGGGTTAAACGAGTTAAACGATTTTTAACTCGGTGCTCGCGCGAACAGGGGTTAAAATTAACTCGTTTAACTCTACCTGCATTCGCGCGCACATAGTGGGTTAAAATCCACGGAGTTAATTTTAATTCAACCCCTTTTCGCGCGCGAGTTAAAATTAACTCCTTTAACTCTGCAGCAACTTTTCCCATTGAATTTTAACCCTCGATTCTGCACGGGGGTTAAACGAGTTAAAAATGAGGTAGGCCGCCTGAAGTCACTACAGGTCAACTAAACCAAAAGTGGTATTTTATTCAATATTTTGGCTTGTTTATTATGTTAATACAAGTTTTTTTTACAAAAATCTTTATTTTTCGGTTCAGAACAGTTAACTGTTACTGCATTTGCAAAATAAGTAGTGTGGAATAATATATAATTGCATAAAATGTGTTGAGAAAAGTCGCGAAATTGATCCTATGAAATACACTATGAAACGCTCAGAGTTATTCCTTTTATGGCATTCAGTTTGTTTAGCTTTGATTGGCCGTTTCAAAATACTTCCAGGCTTGATTGGCAAGCGCTACTACAAAGAGGCGCTACCTGATTGGTCGGTGCTTACACCCTGTTAGTTTATTAGTCTTCAATTCTTCATGATTGACTGGCTTGTAATGTGAAAAGTTTGGGTCAGTACAAAAAGCGGACGCGGAACGGAAACGGACTGGGGGTATAATAAGAGGACTGAAAAAGCGGACTTATGGTATAAAACGCGGACTAAATGCGGAATTACGGTATAATATGCGGACTTACCTTATTAAGCGGACTACATCAGAATTTAGCGGACCTACTTATTTTTTAGTGCGTATCTGAATTTACATGGCGACAAAACGGGTTTTCAACACTGAAAATATTTATGCACTGACAATTTCTTAATTTTCAAGCAGAGTGCATTCGTTAAAACAAAAATATTCTCAATTTTATCTCCGACTATTTTTCAGGGGCAATCATTTTTGAACCTGCCTTCTGCTGAATCCAGTCAATGGAGGCCTGCCCTAGAAAAGCTTTAACTTGGGCACAGGCTTCGGGTTTTTTCCAGATCAGGTACAACCCCCCAGTGGTCACAGGTCGCAAAACTTGACCGATTGACTTGAAATTTGGTTTGTGTACGTTTTTCAACAAGTCGATTTCAAAAATACAAAAATTTAATATTTATAAAAGTTCTAGCTTTAAAATTTTAAAATGTTTTAGAACTTTAATTTGTTTCTAGTAATTCGACTACGCTGATCAGTTTTCCTTCATGGACCAACCTCCTAAAGTGAACCCATTAGTTTGTGCGACCAACGTTCACTTATCCCAACTGCCCTTTTAAGGGCAACCATTTCAAGTAGCATTTGTTCCGACCGCTCAACCTCATTTTTTCACTTTTTAGGAGGTTGGTCCAAGAAGTAAAAATGATCAGCGTAAGCGAATTAGTGGAAAAATTAAAATTTTAAAAAATCTTAAATTTTAGTATTTTTGTAATAAGCATGTTGAAAAACATACCCAAACGATATATCGACTCAATTGGTCGCGTTTTGCGACTTGTGCCCACTGGGAGGAGCTAATCTGAACCCCATACTTCTTCAGGACAGACTAGCAATTTAGTAATTACATCGGTTATGAAAAGTTTATCCCAACTGCCCTGTTAAGGGCAACCATTCGCATATGTGTTTCTTTCTAATTTTGTCTAACTAAACGAAAGTTTATCTTGTTTAAATTGTTTCGGAAAGCCACGGAGCTTTGCATACAGAGCTGGATTGTGTGATTTTAATACATTACTCGGAAATGGTTGCCCATTAAAGGGCAGTTGGGATAAGAAATTAGTACTCGAAGCAGGCACAGATAGCTAACAACAAAGAAACACTTGATTGGTGATAACTGAAAAGCAGTCTGGAATGGAGGTGACTAAAACCAGGATCGGGATCAGGATCAGGATCAGGATCCATTTCAGGATCAGGATCAGGATCGGGTGACTAAAAGCAGGATCCATTTCAGTATCGGCTTGTAACTTCAGGATCAGCTTCAGGATCGGCATAGAACTTCAGGATCCGACACAGGGGTGGATCCTGAGTTCAGGATCGGGTGTCTAAAAACAGGATCCATTTCAGGATCGGCTTGTAACTTCAGGATCAGCTTCAGGATCAGCTTATAAGTTCAGGATTCGAATTGAGGGCGGATCCTGAGTTCAGGATCGGGTGTCTAAAAACAGGATCTATTCCAGGATCGGCTTGTAACTTCAGGATCAGCTTCAGGATCGGCTAAAAACTTCAGGATCGGGTTAGTAGTGGATCCTGATTTCAGATCCTGAAGCTGATCCTGAAGTTACAAGGCGATCCTGAAATGGATCCTGTTTTTAGACACCCGATCCTGAACTCAGGATCCACCCCTGTGTCGGATCCTGAAGTTCTATGCCGATCCTGAAGCTGATCCTGAAGTTACAAGCCGATACTGAAATGGATCCTGCTTTTAGTCACCCGATCCTGATCCTGATCCTGAAATGGATCCTGATCCTGATCCTGATCCCGATCCTGGTTTTAGTCACCTCCGTCTGGAATATGTCTATATTGGTAATCGTAAAGATGCAGAGAAATGTTTTAGCTTACAGCCAGTTTTGTGATTTAGAGTAATTTACTATATAATCAATTATTTGTATAGAACATAAAACTAAATATTGCTTTCGGTTAAGATTTTGCATTCCAGTTTCTAGTCCTTAAACTATCCGTAATTCTGCTTCCTAAATCACATTTTAGATTTATTTTACGCTTGATAGACGTTTTTCCACCTTTTAGACCAGCTTTCCGTTTCCGCATCCAGTTTTTCTCTCAGTCGAGTTTTTTGTAAGCTGATTCCGTTTTTGCTTGCCCGAAAAATGGTTTTCATGACTTTTAAATGCCTTGGTTTACCTCCACTGATTGTTTTGATG
>JASAND010026412.1:0-39521 GCA_030248195.1 Trissonchulus latispiculum
TAGTATATAACCTTAAAATGTATGTTTCTCGCAATAATAAACGCTTTAAGTCCGAAATTTGGACTTTTTGAAAATTTTTGCAAAATTTACCCAAAAAATACCCGAATTTTGACCATTGACTACCCCCATAGGTGTACCAGGCTACAGTTGGCCCCCTGTGAGCCCTTTCCCCACGAGAAGGCCAGATCCCCCACCCCAAACCATAGGTGTAACGGGGATTTGGGTTGGGGGGGCCCCCTCCCCCGGAATTTGGAACCCCCCCAAACCTCCCCCAAAAAAATTTTCTATTTTTATGCCAAAAATCGCATTTTCAGCCATTGCTAATGCCGAAAAACATGAAATCATTAGGTAATTTAAACATTAGACAGTGTTTTTAAACTCGAAAACTTTATTGCCAACATGTTTCTGAGTCCAGAATAAGGTCAATATTGAGTCTAGAAGACCATAAAACCGTTATAAACGTGTATTTCTCGCGATAATAAACAAGTGAAGCCAGAAATTTGGACTTTTTTTGAAAAATTTTGCAAATTTGCCCTAAAAATGCCAAATTTTCGCGCGGGGGGCGCGACTACCCCCCCCCCCCCCCCCGAGTGGGGGGGGGGGGGCGGGGGCCCAAAAATTTCTGGGGGGGGGGTTTGTAAAAATGGCTGGGGGGGTCCCCCCCAGTAGCGGTTCCAGGATTTTGTAAAGGGGGGGGCCCTAGCTCAAGAGAGTTCAGGATGAAGCCAGAATTGCGAATACATACTAACCCTGAGATATTAAACGTCCTTCGAAGTGTAGGGGAGATAATTCAAGTTGATTCCTGTTTCTATGACTACTGCAACCAGTTCAACGTGCTGAGAGTGCTGAGATCAATGAAACCAAGATTGCCTGCCTAGTCTTTGGCAATGCGTTACATTCAGATTGAACCCTGCAGTCTGCATAGTGTAAAACTGATTTGGCGAAAAGAATTTTGTCCAATGTGTCAAACGAGAACCACGCCGAAGGCGTGCGCGGATGTAGTCGTAGCGGATGTAGCGCGGATAAAGTCCAGCTAATAGGCATTCATAAAATGTGCATTTGGACGACGTATCGATTGAGCATAACTAAGCCAATTTTGTCCTTAACGTGTGGCAGTAATTTTGAAAAAACTGATTTCCTCGAAAATGGCCATTTTTTGACCCTAAAAACAGTTTTTTGCTTATACTGACTTAATCACTGGAGATAGCTCAAAGGTTGTAAGAGCAAAAATGTTCATTTTCGAGTCCTCTTTCCAGCCATACCAACCAATCCCGTGTCTTGTCTACCTACTGGGAGCTTAAGGCCAAAAACCAAAACTTTCTTATCTTTTGGCCTAAGAATACGGGACTGGTTCTAAAATGTTAAAGAGCACGGAAATAGGTTATTTCGTAAGTTTTAGCCCTTTGCGTAAAGGATTAAAGCCGTAGGAGTCAAAAATACCCGAAAGGAAACCAGCACCTTAAAGGGGGTGGCCCAAATCGCAAAGGAGGGGGCCCGGGGCCCCCGGGCCCCTCCCCTGGCGCCGCCACTGACTGTTGTTGTCTGTTGTTGACAGTAGCGGTTCCAGGATTTTGTAAAGGAGGGGGGCCCTAGCTCAAGAGAGTTCAGGATGAAGCCAGAATTGCGAATACATACTAACCCTGAGATATTAAACGTCTTTCGAAGTGTAGGGAGATAATTCTAAGTTGTGATTCCTGTTTCTATGACTACTGCAACCAGTTCAACGTGCTGAGAGTGCTGAGATCAATGAAACCAAGATTGCCTGCCTAGTCTTTGGCAATGCGTTACATTCAGATTGAACCCTGCAGTCTGCATAGTGTAAAACTGATTTGGCGAAAAGAATTTTGTCCCCGCGCGTGACGGCCCCATCACCGTGCGAAAAGTACTCAAAAGATAGGGGAGACTTTGCTGATTCAGAAAATACTAGTCTTAACGCAATACGTTGCGTCGTTAGCAAGTTATGAGCGTTTAAAGTTTAAAGTTTATTCCCCTCCTCCAAGCGCGCATCCTTATAGTGGGCTGTGGTTTGCAGCACCTAGGATTGCGCGCTTCCCCCAATTTTTAGGAAAAATCTAGGAACTTTTCTGGCCTTCGGGTTAACCACCGCGAACACACTCAACTTGAGGAGCCATTGGGTGTCTTATACCCGGCTCAATTTCACTGGCTAGGGATAAAAATTTAGGATCTTTAATTGTGGCCTTCGGGCCTATTTTTTTAATATTATATGATTTTTGGCCTGCGGGCCCTTTTTTATGCGGCCAATTGGCCAATGTTTTTTTTATTACTATTCCAAGCCTCGGCCCTAGAGGCCAGTTTTTGTGATTTGTAGAAGGCCCACGTGGCTATGGGGGTTTTGCAGTTTACGGGATTTTGAGTGGGGACCTCACCTTTTGAGCCTGAGATAGAGGGTCCCTTAATTATGACCTTGATTTTTTATTTAAGCTAGTTGTAGGGATCCTTTTACCCCACAGCCGGCAACTAGGTGTTGTTGGCCATATTCTGTAACGAAGGCGCTAATGATTAAAAAGTCATTGCTCGTATAATTGTCTTTAGTTTCAGCGTTAGGTCGGCTTTGAAATTATTAGGTTTCTAAAATATAGGTTGTTTTAAATCAAGTCTAAAACCCTGAGTCTTTGCATTATCTTGTTGGTTAATAATTCTGAGTTTTGGGGAGGAATGGCCGGCTTCCTCCATTCAGTAAATTAAAATATAATATGTTCCTCACAATCTTGTTTGATAATAATTGCTTGGCAATTATTATTCACTCCGGCTTTCGCAAAGTTTTCATTAAACTTCTTTTAAGCAAGGAAAACGCTAGGTTTTCCCAAAATTCGAGTTACCAAGTTACGAAAAGTTATCAAAGTTCTAGTTAAGCAAAACAGCAACTCTTACAGATTCCCAAAATGTGCATAAACCAGTAATTTAGGGAAGTACCTAGAATTTAGATTAGAAATAGAAAAGTTAGTAGTTAGGATTGGATTGTTTAACATGATTTATAATTGTAATATTATGTTAGTAATTATGTTTTATTTCAGGAATTTACGAGGTATTAGCTAAGTTAGAATATGTAACAGTGTGTGTGTGTGTGTGAATGTCAGTTCTGTGTATGTTTGTATGCACGATGCAGACCACATAAACTCCTTCTGTTCGACGAAGGTTGTGAAAACTGCAAGAATGAGAACGAAGGAGCAAATTAGTGAGTGTGTGATGTGTATGAAAGTGTGAAATGAGTGTATGAATGAGGCAACTCATGTAAACTCCTTTGTGCTATAAAGGTCTTGAAGTTTGCCAGGTGTGACTGATATTAAGGTATTAGGCAGGATAAGGGTAGATCTGACTAGCAGTCACCCAAATATTAACAATACAGTACGTAGGTGTGAATGTCGTATAAGTGTGCCAGCAGTGGCACAGTGTGAATGTTGTACGAATGTTGCATAAGTGTGCCAGCAGTGGTTCAGTGCGAGTGTTGTGTGAATGTTGCATAAGTGTGCCTAGTTAAGTGCGAGTGTTGTGTGAATGTGATACTATTAACTAAATGCGAGTGTGAGACAGAAGTTGTAAATGTGTATGCTTGATGGCATTGTGCCCCATGTGAGCTCCCGTGGGATTATGGGCATTGGGGAAACACAAGTAGCCGTTCGAACTCAGGTAGTAGGCAGGAAAGTCATACAATTAGGAGCCGAAAATAAATTATCAAAGTGTGCAAGTGTGATTGAGTGAAGTGTCGGCATGAATGAGGTTCGAATGTGCATAATAGAGACATAAAACCAGAAATATGCAAATGAGGTAGTGATTCTGGGCCTAGGGTCACGGGGACCCCGGATTAGGTCATAAACATCAGGTATTGCTCAGAGAGTCCTCGATTCGCCCGCGTAGGCAACTCCATGTAATTGGGCGGGCGAATCGCAATAAAAGGACACAGCACTTAATCGAATTACTCAACGATGCTCTTATTTCGCTTGAAATTCCAATCTCCTGTACTTTCGGTTAAAATTACCTAGGAATACGTAAGGAATTAGTTAGGTAAACATTGTTATTAATTGTTGTAATTGTGATGTTCCCTGCCTGAAAAGTATGATTATTATGGTTCTTGTCTGCCATGGGTAATGCTGTAATTTTCATGCCCACCAAAAAGTGAGGATTCCAAAATCGCCAACTGGGAACGGCATTACATTTAACGGTTCAGTGTCCGTCAGGTTTAGTTACCAAAAATGGTCTCAAAATCAATAAAAGGGGTTCGGTTGATTGTTTTGAATATGGGTTTTGGTTGACGATTCGAGTTATTAAGGTTAAATAGGCAATTGGTCAGCATCGTGAATGGCAGTATGCAGGAAACAATAATAATTCTGAAATAGTAAATGCATTACTTAGTTACGTACGACTAGCAGTTAGTATTTGTTAGACTATCTTCCAATAACAGTAAAACTGGCGTTTATGCACAAGTCCTCTGTTTTATACTGAAATTACAGTTTTAAATCAATCTGTGCAGGAAATGGGTATTTCCTGCAGTTTTGGACCAGAAATCGTCCAAAAGCAAGTAAATTTGCGATTGTTGTATCTTCTCTGTCCAATAGTCAAATTATGGAAATAACCGCTAAGTGATTCAAGGAATTGGCTCTCGTTTGTAATCAGAAACTCGAAATGAGCCGAATTCAGCGTTATAGCCCCATATCGCACAAACGCAGAATGTACATTACAGAAATGAATTTTAGTTACAATTTCCTGCACAACAGTGCAGGAAATTGTTCGAAATATTACATTCTGCAAACCGGGTCTTTACTGTCAGAGATAACTTAAAAGCCTTCAAAATTTCACACTAAAATTAACAAGTTTTAAGCGTTTCAACAATTTCAAGATGACAAGTTCATGCCTAAGATCTGAAAGCCAAAAGAGTGAATAATGGTTGCTGGGTTCGATTCCCGCACCATAACTGTGTAATTAATGGGTTTTAACCCATTTGATTCAGGTGCGAAGTCTGTGGATCTCTCGCCTGAAGACGTCAATCTTGCCTCTGGTCGATTAGCAGTGATTATCAGTATTGGAATTGGAATTGTTAAGTAAGGAGCCGGAGGGCTCAGAAGTCATAATCAGTCGAATCAGGACATTTGGAATCTATAACTGTAGGTACTCTAGTCTATTTGGAGTGTAACGGAATCTTTGAGGCAAGAGACGAATTCGTAGCCGCACCGGAATCATTTGTGGTAGTTTAAAACCAACAACAAAATTGTGAAAATTGTTAGTAAACTGAAAGTTTCACTCGGATTCTTGAACTCTTGTAAACTTGAACCTTCGAATCTATTTCTTTACTGTCTATTTGATGAAAAATGATGATCTCTGTTCTTCTTACTCTATTGGGGGTGGATATCCCCATTGCTCTGCTTTAAAAGCTAAGTTACTATCTGATCCTAAGAAACTATTAGTGGAGAAGAAACAAGAAGAAGACAGATCTAAATTAATCTTAGAACTTTAAATTAATTGTTTAATTTCATATAAGGCTATCTCCCGGCACTACCCCACCTCTCCGAGCCTTGTATTAGCTGATCCTCTTGAATTGGAGTTGATCTGCAGGAACCTCTCCGATAGCAATCTCTAAAGTGGGCTGTGGAGTCCTAGCGACTACTTTGCAGCAACTGAGAGCTCACCCAGAGTCCGAGCCCACCCTCTATTGTATTATTATCAGTTATTATTGTTATTATTATTATTATTATTATTATTACTATTATTATTATTAATATTGGTTTTGGTCCTTTGGTACTGTAAAGGACAGATAAAGAGAGTGCACTAGCATAACACGCACATAAAGCATATAGGACACCAGTAACTGAGACTGAGTTAGGTCCTAGAGTTGAGTCGTAGCAGAAGTAGAGATATAACAGTAACCTGAAGAAGAGTCTAGTCCTTTGCTGAACGTGTATAACCTAAATTATTCCAAGTCCACCCTGTAGAGAGTCTGACAACTCTGGTATATTGACTGTTAATAGTAATTGTCAATATACTTGTATTTGGTATCCCTATTGTCATTATCATACAGTGTATTTAATAATATTATTATAACCATTATTATATTCAGTAACCAGTTTGTTAGTAATTGTCAGAAACATATTAAACAGAGTGCAGTGTTTAAACGAGACTGCGAACCAGTGACCTACAGATCCGGGTGTGATCTTCCAAACAAACAGTAAGTTTTCTCAGATCTCGCTAGAGATCTGACTAGAACCTCTCACAGAAGAGAAGAATTGAGTTTGTGCCTTCGATCTGCGTGTCAAGGCCCTCTATTTGATTTCGGCAGTGAACAAATAGAGCGAGAATCGACCCCTCTCGCCGTTCTCTGTTGATTGCCCACTAAACGAACTCACAGCAGTACCCCTACCAGGTTAGCTGTAGAGATCCCCGATTCTGGAAAACTACCTTTCGGGAATCTGGTACATAAGTTTGTCCACTTAGGCAAACGTGCTAACCTTCCGTGTAAGTGAGCTACCAACCTAAACGACCCCACTTCTTAAATCAAGTCAAATTGGCCACACTTTCTGTTTCAACCCGACTCAGTTCATTACACGGTAAACAGAAATCTTGGAGCCCCCAGTGAGGACAATCCTGTGAAGACAATCCTGTTGGAAAATCCATCAGTGAGGACATTTCACGACCCGACAATTAATCATTAAGATCAAACGAGGATCACTCCTAACCTTGTCAAGAAGTCAACTACGACCATACCGATCAGTCCAGGAAGAAGATATGGACCAATTCAATCCAGCTGATGATGACGTTAATGGACCCCCGAACATGGGCCCTCAACATGGACCCCCTGGTCCTCCGGGAGCACCCCCTCCTTTCAACCCGCAGATGCCACAATTGGTGTTTCCTCAAGTACCAATGCTGCCAAATGGGAATATCGAAGATCTGCTGGGCCAACTCCGTGATAGCATCCAGAATCAGGCCATAGCCGCCTCCTACAGAGATATGCCCATTTACTCAGGAAAGGATCACGAAAATTTTGATGATCATCTCGTTAATTACGAGAGATTCAGTCAGCGTCTCAATCTGGATGATTATCAGAAAGTCATGAACATCTCATCAACTCTCAGAGGCAGAGCTGCAGAGATTTTCAAGTGCATGCCCAGAGGCGCAATGCAACAAGACGATTGGGAAGCCTCCGTGCGGGCCCTCAGAGAAGTTATGATCCCACCCATGACAGATATGCACGCCACCGCCAAATTGTTCAGTATCAGACAGATGCCACATGAGTCTGTCGCGGATTTCTCTCTCCGACTACAGAAATATGCCCGGATTGCATGGGAAGATAGAGGAGATCCTGATATGTTGGAGGATATCAAGCTGAAAGCCTTTCTCATTGGATTGCGGAATGAATTCAAGCCGCATGTTCCAATGGACACTGCAGATTATTCCCAGGCCTTTAAAAAGGCTCGAGAAGCAGAAGGTGTTTACCCCGGAGAAGGAACGCCTGCATTTTTGGAAGTGGATCCGGAAGCAGCCGTCTCAAGTGCGAATCTCACTGGTCCCGCCCTTCTAAATACCATCAGCTCCCTGGTCCAGAGCACAGCCGTGCTTGCTAATGAAATAAAAGAAATCAAGATTTCCTCTCCTGAACAGTCAAAACCTGCCCCTCCTCCCAGAAGAGGAAACGATAAGATCCCCTTTCCTAATGATTTCAGGTGCTTCAACTGTGGAAGAGCCGGACATTCAAAGCGTGAATGCCGATCACCCGGTGGTGGAGCCTACCGACCCCGAACCGATTATCCAGGTCCTCCGCGCAACAACTACAGCAACAACAACAATGGAAATTCCAATAATTTCCGGCCCAACAATGGACAGTCCAGATATCCTCAAAATGGAAATGGAGCGAATCGAGGTTATAATGACCGATATCCACCCCGAAATGGACCTTCGGGACAGCATCAACAGTATCCTCAGCCCAGGCCTCAGTGGAGCAGGAATGACGGACGAAATGCGGCAGAAGCTGTTCATGCTCCCTATGGATCTAGATTTGCCGATGTGGGTCAACAAAGGAATGTTCCCTCCATGATTCAAGTCATCGGAGCTGAACCGGAGAGGAAAACTGCCTATTTTCCGCCTGCAAAATCCAGTCTGCCCACTCAGATTCTGCAACTGGAACAAGAGATCAAGGATCTGGGAGGCCAATATTTTTCTATCCCTCCTTATGTCAAGGTTGAACAACCAAAGGAGAAGTCCACCTATACGCTGAATGCAGGAGAGGATTCCGCGGATCCAGAAACTGAACGTTTGGACCGTGAACTGTATTCCCTGCCTATGTATCAGAAGCCGATGTCGGTCACTTATCCCCGCACTCATAGATTGGAAGAACCTCAAACCATAGAGTATGGTTATCCATCCCATGTAAAGAAAATGCTTTCACAGGATTCATCAAATTCCTCTTCTTCACATGAGAAGAATCCAGAGAAAGAAAGCTCTTCTGAACAATCGAACAGTGAGACTGTCCAAAGGACCTTAGCACCGACGAAGAGACTTCCTGGACCTTATGAAAAGGATCAGCGACGGAATCAACCACGAGGACAGTCATTGGGACGCGGACGAGGATTGCAAAGAAGCCCTCGATGTCACGACTTTAGTCAGGCATATCCTGCTCCTAGGTTTCAATCAGTTCCTCCCTCAAACGCCTTAGCCATTGGATTGGGAGAAGCAGTGCGAGAATTCAGAATACAACTCGGACTATCCCCGACCCCGCAGATTGGGCCTATTGTCAGTCATCAGGATAATGGAATCATCTCTCTCTATCCTAATCCAACTCCTGCCGGTCCGAAGCCAAATCCTGACATTGATCTGCCTGCAGTGCTGCAGAGTGCACGAAAGGTTCTTGCACATGGTAGCATGGCAATGGATTTACTGCATGCTCCCTTAATTTCTGAACAAGAATTGATGGAACAAAAGAAGCAAGACGAACAGAATCAGAAGGAACAGGACCGGAAACCACTGATTCAGAATCCTGTTATCCTTCAACCAAAGGAAGGATGTCAGTCAGAACCTCCCCCCATCGAGATGGCTCCAGTTGTGAAATTCGCTCGAAGAGTTCTGGACAGATTTGGAGAGATGCTTACCGAAGAAGAACTCTTGCGAGTCTTAGACCCTAGTATCTTCATGGTCCAAGGTGGAGCCTCATCTCCTCCTCAGCTGGAATATCAAATCACCGATCTCATCAAATACCCAGGGAAAAGTAAGTTTAAACCCATTGATCAAGATGCCATCTATGAAGTCAGCAGACGGATATTGAAGAGACTGGAAAGATCAGTTTCTGATGAGGAATTCTATTGTTGCCTAGACAGTGATATATTGGAAGCTCCTGAAGAATCTCCCTATGCTGGACGATTAGATTTATGGGTCGAAAACCTATTGGATCCCCCTATCCCCTTGACATTGGGTTTAAGGGATGACAACAAAGAAAATATTGATCCCTTATTTCAGGATAATGCAATCGACCTATTCCAGGGAAAGCTGATCCAGAATGATCTGATGGATAGTCCAACTGATACATCCAGTTCAGATATGTCAGAAGACTCAGGCGAGGAATTGGACAATGCCACAAAGAAGCTTCGAACTCGGGAGATCCGAGTTAACCTAAATGCTGTTGAACCCACCGTCATAAAGAGCAGGAAGAATCGGAAGAGTAAAAAGAAAAAGAAGAAAGTCATCAAAAGGATAAAGAAGACAATTGGAGAAATTCATATTCCCGAATCTGATCTCTGTCCCCAAGACATCAAGTTTCTCCGTAGACTTTTGAAAGATGTCCGGAGCAAAGAAAGAAAGCGTGCCCAAAAGGAAGAACGACGTATTTGGCAGATGAAAAGAGAAAGGGAACGATGCTGGGAATCATATCAGCAATTCTTGCTCGCTCGAGCCCGAATGGAAGCCCTTCATCCCGTCAGAAGAACGACTGATCCCCCGATAGTGCCCAAAAGAAGAACTCCCACACCAACCCGCAAGAATAATCTCAGATCAAGCTCTGTCCCCACTACCGTACGACTACCACAGAAGGAAAAGATGGATCTATCTCCCCCCGAGGATGAATATAACGGATCCCCTATGCCTAAGCCACCTAATAAAGTGAAGGGTTCAATTTCACTACCTTTTCCCATCCTAATAATGTGGATTGCCGTTGGATTAATGATAGCCATGTTGGTCCCCTGCATCCAAGCACAGGAAAGTGAGGATTATTTCACTCAAAAGGCTAAGGCAATGAACACCATGGTATCCACTAAATGGGGATTAGCCCTATCCCCTAAAGGATTGATGGCAACCTACACCAAAACAGAATATGTCCCAATCCTAATTCATATGAAAATGCCCAAACCTCCTAGCACCAAGAGAATGAAGGCTTGGCTTTCCTTCTGTGCCCTTTGTGAGAAACATTCTGATGAAGTGCCTGAACATTTGGTATCCAGATGTGATCAATGTGGACATAACCCTGAAAAAGATAATGGCGTGTCCTGCTCTGCTTGCCAAATACCCTTTGCCAACGCCACTAAACAAATGAGGAAACATTGTCAAGCCTGTACTACGTATGGACAACGGGTGAATAATTGGCTCCGTGACTGCCCGCATGAACTCCACCTAAATGAACTAATCAACAAAATCACTGAAGAATACCATGAGATGTATAGTGGAATACTTAACACTAGGTATTATTCATCTGTAATGAAGATCATCTGCGACAAAAGCCCTATCCTGTGTAACACCTCACAACCCAAATATCAGGATTACAATGAATCCCTGTATGCAGATCATGGGTACCAACATGTAAAATCCAAATTCCCTCTCCAGAGATCTAAGCGAGCCGTTGGGACCATTATTGGCATAATTGGACTTGGCATGTCCATATCCAATACTGTTAATCTAGGATCCGTAAAAGATAAGGTCAATGCCATTATTGAGGCAACTCGGAAATTGGACGAACAAGTGATCGCTCATACTGAAGCCTTGGAAAAGATAGTCGAAACCAATGAACAGGTCTACGCTTTCATGCATTACTCGCTACAGGAACTGCTCGGATTGATCAATGCTGCACGATGTGAAGCCTTGACCCTGAGTACTCAGGTGCATTACTCGTTGATTGTGTCCAATTTCGAACATTCCCTTAAGCACAGTATTGATAGTGTCATGGCCGCGGGATTGGATGGACGAATCTCTCCTAGCCTCATCAACTATTGTTTTAAAGTATTTATTATTGCAAGAAATACACGTTTTCAACTGTATTATGGACTTTCTGACACAATATTGACCTTATTTTGTACTTGGAAACATGATGGCAATCAAGTTTTCGAGTTTAGAACCACTGTCTAATGATAAACTTACTTCATTGATGAATGTTTTTTGGCATTAGAAACGGCTGAAAATGCGATTTTTGGCATAAAAATAGAAAAAGTTTTTGGGGGAGGGTTGGGGGGTCTCCAGTGGGCCCCCCCAGAAAAAGTTGGGGTGGGGAGCCGTCCCCCACCCTAAATCTCCGTTTACACCGATGGTGGCAGACCAGAATTTTAAACTTAGTTCACATATGTTACGTCTCAAAGCCAGGCATTAGCAAAGTGAATTACATATTCACCACTTTCTTAAAGAATACATATAAGAAAAGTTTTTCGCTTTTTACAAAGAAATTAATAAAAGTAAATAAAAATAGCCAGTGGATCAAAACTGTAATATAGTAATCTTTTCAAATAAAAAGTTACAGCGATGGATCATTCACTTGGTTCGCAAATGTGTTTCTAGCACCCCCACTAAAATAGCTTGATTTTGAAAAATTGTGAAAGTGGATCAATGAAAATAACAGGTGGATCATTGCTAACTTTGTGTGCCTAACGTGGATCAAAGCTAACTGGAATTGGATCATAAAGTGGGGGTGCTAAGGAGACACACGTCACAATTTATTGTTGGCAAAGTACTTATCCGTTTGTAGCAAATGAGTGGCACCTTTCAAAAAGCACATCCGCTCAGTGACATGTCGGTTTGAGAGCATACCTTCAAAATTCTCTTTCCCGGCGTTCGACCCTCAGGAAACGTGGAGACGACGGCGGTCTTCGGTATGCCAAGAGTGTCGCAATATGTGTACAAGTTTATGTGGTGTTTGATATCAAGTCAGTAATCAGTAACTGTACAATGCATTATTAATTCGTTTTTACCACCAACTTATTCCAGCGGGATTCGACTTAGCCTCCTTACCTCAGTTCGTAGAACGTCCAGCCATTACTACCAAAGTCGTGAGACTGTTAATCTCAGACGAGGTACAATTTTTTGACTACAGTAGCTGAAGTGACAATTTAATTTGTTACATTGTCAGTGCTAATCTGGCTAATCCACTGGAATTAATCTCACACTGCACGCAGCAAAACTCTAGCCTTTTTTCCGTTAAGCAACTTGAACAGGTATGTTAGTAAATGGGTATGGCAAGAGTATATATCATTAACATAGGGATTTTGCAATATTTGCATATTTATCTGTTCATTTTTTAAACATTCAATTTCATTGTGAAACTGAATCAAAGACATTTTTTTGAACAAACTCTTTTCATAGATTAATGAATATAAGAGCATTCTCTGCGTATTTGAGGTACTGAAAAGAAAATTTCGTTTGAGCTATGCAGATGTTGCAGGTACTGCCTGTAGCCCACCCAGATATTATTTTAAATATGGCACTCAATCCTTTTTCAATTCATTTTGTTTGGATCTGTAGTTGAATAAAACCGCCAGAAGCAGGCCCAACGATACACCAAGATTTCCATAACTGAATGTAAGATAATTAATTGTGTTCAGCGTTCACTTGCCGAAGGTAGCCTACCGATTCTGCGGCACGAAAGCAGTTTAGTTTGGTCGGTTCACCTGTCCTGAATACGAGGTTTTGACCGAAATTTGAGCCAATAACCTCTGGGCTGGAGGCTTGCGTCAAATAGGATGGAAGCTTCCATGCCGTACACGTCGTACATAGGCTGCTTATACCATTTTACGGCAGTTATGCTAAAAGCTTCCCCTATATTTATTCATTTATTTGCTGAAATTTTCGCTTGCTATAGGTGTAGCAGTGTTTCTTCGTTCAATTCAGTCATCGCTGTCGACACTGGTCAGAATTTCCGATCTTCGGTCGGTGGTTCGATCCCCGGAGGCCACACAACTTTCTCGGTTCTAGCTAACCCATCCATCCTTAACTGGTCGGTAAATGGATACCACTTCGGTGGGAAGGTAACAGCAGTCTGTGCAGAAGGACCGGCCCCCCGTCCACGGACGCAGTCATCATTTGAGGTTTCATCGGTGTAAACTAGCGTTGTCGCAGCGGTGACTGAATTGTCGACACTTCTAGCAAACGAAACTCTTATCTAGAAGTTACTAATTAATCAATTAATTGGCGATGCGGTTGTTACGATTCCATTAATGACAGCCTTGTCTGTCGACCGTATCTAGGACATACCTGATTCAAGGTTCTTGAACTTTTTCAAACCAAGTTAGCATAGGTTAACGTAAATCGTCTTGGGAAGCTAAGCTTTATGTACCTGCTGACTCAGAGTTGGAAGTGGGTAGCGGGTACCCGCGGGTAATAGAAATTTTGCTACCCGCAGGCTACCCGCGCGGGTAGTTGCGGGTATCTCTTGTTGATATATTAGCTAAAATTCTAACATATTTCCGTAAAGTGTTCGGAAAAAACAGAATTCAAGTTGGTGATTTCAAAAAATTCGCTAATTTTGGCTGGATGTCCTTCTCCACGACTACTATTTTCAGCGCATATGGGCCCTTGATTAAACTTGTTCTATTTGGTTATATCCAGAAACGTAATCATAAGCTATGTTGTGATCCTACAGCATGTATACATATGCTGTGCTGTGCATTGATCGAGATCTCTACTTGCATTTCTTGCTTTCAGTAAGCAAATAAACTTAATTTTTCAGCACACAGTTTGCTTTACGTGCAGTTTTTGTTATACGTTTTTGTTATGCTATACGCAAAGCTTAAAATCCTTAATTTTATTATAAGCATATGTTCCTTTAGTGACGTGCAGTGGATGGTACAGAAGGTTGCTCTGCAACCTTTTAAAAAATTGTTCGAAACTGGGAACGCTTGCTCAAAAATTTTTCAAACAAATATTATTCTAGAAAAGTCCTGATGACTGTATGGCTATCCGTGGTTGTAACAGAAACAAAACTTTTAGTCGGACAACTTATAATTTTTCGCTTTGTTTTTTATTCAGAATGTAGTAGCCCCTGGCCAGTTCTGGGAGTGAATCCGAAAACATCAGTTAAACTGAAAGCTTTCAGTGAAAAGTGAAAGCTCGACAGTTAAACTCCCCTTTTTTGGAGGAATTGCATGTATGTTACATTCTCAGGTGGACAGCAAAGAAATACCCCTCCTCTCGGCGAATTTCTCCACAAGGAGTACTAAAAAATTGCTCTCACTAGCGGTAAGAAATTCGGTTACAAGGAGTAAAAAAGTGGCCAAAAACAAGTTTCCAGACTCAAATTTCAAATTTTCTAGCTTCGCCGGATTTTTTTACTGGAACATCGCTGTAGTTTGCTAAAAATCGCTCAAAGAATGTTGGCTTTTACTAAAAATCGCTATTTATTTAAAATTTGAAAAAATGGTGAAAATAAGCAAATTTAGCTTAAAAACTGCGTTCTAACAAAAATTGCTTCCACAAGTACACACATTACCACAAGGATCAGTCAAGTTTTACTTTGACCTCCCGTTCTGGTATGCTTACGTTATATTAATCTTGCCGCCGCTTCCGATAACTGTATGTGCTTTTGTGGAACTTTGGACTGTCTATCCTAACTCCTTTTTTGCTGTTCAGTTTGTTGCTTTTTAGTTATCTGTTGCCATCTGCAGTTGTAGAATTATAACGTCGACAAAAGTTTCCAGGGTCTCTGCCCTCTACCATTTTCAAATCAGTGAACAATGCATAATTTTCAGTAAATTACAGACTTTGATCATTTTTCTAAACCTTGATATTTAAATAGACTAGTCCTTACTGCTTTAGCTTTCTAACATGGGTCTTTTTCGACACTACATGAGCGCAACATTAATTTCTTGTAGAGATGCACCGGGCCGGGTCCGAGACCGGAGCCTGAAAACTGTGGGTCTATAAGAGAATTTTCTTAAAAATTAAGATTTTGCTATAATTTCAAGTATATATCGACAAAATTACTAGTGTTTTTTCATTCAAATCGATGACTAATATAATAACAAGCGATCTCTACCGATTAAAACATAATTTTGACTTAAACTTTTGGTGAAAAATTGTCAAAAAATACAAAATTTTGGTCCCGGTCGGCATCGGGCTGGACCACCGAGACAGACATTGGGAGCCAAGACCAGGTGTATCTCTAATTAAACGTATCAGTTAGCTTAAATTTTTAAACTTTACAGTAATCCTTTTTACTTTTTCGGCAAACTTCGGCAAGTTGGATTAATTTCCATATTTCAGCTATGCATCTCAATACACTATTTTGTAAAGTAGTTTGGAAGCTTTAAATCAAAGTTTATTTTTAATTAGTGACATTTTTTAATAAATTTAACAACATGGTAATCGTATACAGCTCGAAAAATTTTGCGGGTATCTTGCGGGTATCAGTTGGCTGCGGGCCGCGGGCCGCGGGCCGCGGGGCGGGGCGTGGCGGGTACCAGCGTGCGGGTAGCGGGGCGGGGCGGGCCGCCAAAATGGTACCCGCTTCCAACTCTGTGCTGACTGCTATTAAACAGAAAGCTTCTAATTTCTGGCTGCCACCAAAAGCTTAGAGCTTGCAAAAAGTTTTAAGAAAATCTTTCAAGAAATTTGCTTGTGCATCATATCATACAGGTTTTAGACTTACTTGGATAGATTTACGACGATAGATACGACAACCGAGCAATGTCGCGCCATTTTCAATCTACTCTTCGCTGAAGTCCTGTCATACTTGACCAAAATGTCTCCAGTCTGGCTTATCATTTTGGTGCTCGGCATCAGATTTTCTGGAGTCTGCTTTGCAGGTAGTCTAAAGTTGTGCTTGAGAATAACCGACAGTTCGGTCCTATCGGCTGTCGATTACGGCAGTACTACTTTTGCATATGCAATTAAAGGGGTTCATTTTTTGGTCATGTTTTCGACTTTCTCCGATCTTTCTGATTTTTACGTATTTTATTGCCCAAACGGTATATTTTAACGAGCTTCTGAAACTAAAGACGAAAGCCTTACGGTTAATGAGTAATTTCACCGCAGACAGAGTTGAGATTTCATTATGTTAAACATGGGAGATTAGAAAAGTTGTGACTTTTTCGTGTGAGAGAGAACAGAGAACCTGACAAGTTTATTAATTTCCTAGGAAATCTCAACTGAATTATTAACCGTAAGACTTACGGCTTTAATTTTCAAAACTCGTTAAAATATACCGTTTGGACAATAAAATATGTAAAAATCAACAAGATCGGCGAAAGTTGAAAGAATGACCAAAATAGGGGTATATAGGGGTATTGTATAACTCATACTATTTTTGTACCTTTGTACATACTGTATGTATTTTTGTATAAATATACTGTTTAGAACCTAAGTCTATTTTCCTAGTATGCAGATTTCCGATGTCGCGTTTCCCACGTCCAGGCTCTGGCACTCGAATCTGAGTAATAGTCAGAATGACACGAGAGTCGAACGAAAATGGTTGTATGACTGTAGCACTCTCTTTTTAGCAACGTTTGCTTTATTGTTAGTTTCACTTTAATTTTTCCTTGCTCCTCACCTAGCCAATACCAATTTATAAAAACCGTCTCGAGTTTTCAAATCTTCAAGTAGTCTATTTTCAGTAACCTCTGCGCTATTAAACATTATATGTAAAAGTATTTACGGAAAATTTTATGGCGATTTATCCAGTCAATTATACAAGTTATTGAAGCAGGAAGAAACAAATTACAAATTTAGATTTTCAAAAATTTCTCGAGTAGGTCTCAAGTTGGCGAAATTTTCTCTGGTCGAAATCGACCAGAGAAGTTGACTTGAGAACCCTAGAAAATTTTTTATGAAACTGGCCCTGTACGGTACCCTGTTTGGTTGTGGCCCTCAGGGATTGGTGGAGTAGTTAGGTGTTACAGCCTGGTGGTTTGTGCGGTGATTTGTTGGAGTATCCGGTTGGTGGATGTCTCTTTGTGGAAGGCCGGCGGGCGGCTGCCTGGGTTCCGTGTCCCGGTGTTTTAACCAGATGTGGTCTGTGCCTGGTTTGTCGGGCTGCTCTGCGGCTGTCTTTCAACTTGACTGACTTTGGCTAATAGCTTGTTGGAAAGCTATATATTATGCGATCTTTTGTGTACCCATTTCGTATTGCGGCCTCATTCTATGTTTCGCATATATATCTCCACCTTATAGTCGTACGTGGGACTTTCGTAACATACCGACATACAAACAAACATAACAAAGAAAATTCATCATTCTGGACCGAACGAGGACCTCCAAAGACAAAGAGAGGGACCCCTGAAGAAAGTTCTGTTTCGTGTTTCTCGGCATGTGCCTCAGTAGTTTTATTTTTGTATCAGTTAAAAGCAGACAGTGACGATTCCAAATAGTTGTTTTCAATGGCTGTGTGTTGTGGCCATGTGGTCGCCCTAACCCTTTTTCTTTTAGTGTTCCACTGTACTAATTCTAGTTTTATTCTAACGTTTACATAAGCTTTTGTTTTATTGCTAGTATGTAGTTCTTTTTGGACCCGTGCGAGGGCGCCCTGGGGCAAAGAGGGGACATTTTGTGGAGATTTATCGGTTGGAACCCAAGTCTATTCCGTAAACGCTCAACGAAGTGAAAATATACCTAATTGATTGGCTTAATGGCTACTTCTAGCGTGTCTAGAAAAGTTGGGTGTAAAGCGGGTAGGTCGTGCCGAGTCCCCTCCAAGTTAATAGTTTCTCTACAGTAGCTAATTTTGTATTGGCATACCAAATTTCTGTTCATTGTCCTACTTGTATTCGAATTTATATTTTGTGCTAAGATTTGTCTTTCTATGCAATGTTAACTTTCGAGTAAAAGTTTATGCTGAAGTTTAGTTTAGTAGAGCGCGCGTAAGTTAATGAAGAAACTGCATCACGCACCGCGTAGAAACCTAGTAGTCATCGAGATAAAGTCAGTTTATTTCCAAATATACAAACTGTACATATTCGAAACCGTACACATCTAGCTTTGAAGCGATCTCGCAAATGTACCTGAACCCATAAAGCAGCCTGATATTGTATGCATCTGGTATTCGCCCGTATTCATTTTGTATTAACTGTTTCAATTGGCAATCCGCTCAACTATTTTGTTCTAGTACCATCAGCATGAAATTACACTAATCTAACAGGAACTTAGTCTACTCCATTCACATCAGTAATTGCCGTTGAAATATTGAAACTACAGCAAAAGTGACTTTTTTTAGCTCAATTGGAGGAAGTCAGAAAAGAATCCTATGAAATTACGGGTCCATCATTTGGAGGACACCTGTATGCTACCAAAGACGTGGAGAACTCAAAGTCATGTGCCAACGAAAACGAAGTAGTCAGACGTATTTCTGTCGAAACTGGGATAATGTTGAAATCACTTAAATACCACTGTTACAGGGACGTTTACGCAAATCTGAATTCAAAGTTAGTGAAAGTTCAAGACTTTTAATATATAGGCTTTTAATATTTATATGAATAAACAAAGCAGTTAATGTAAAAAAGAGCTAAATCATGCATTAATGTAGCAGGCCTACAGTACAAAAATAATGCATACGGCATAGCGGATTATGAATATGCATAATTGCCGATATGAATAAACTACAACGTACCTATAAACGTAAAACTAGTACGACCAAAAAACGTATGTACAAATTTTTACCGTTTATTGCAGATTAGCCTCAATATATGTGTTACGTACCGTATGAAATTTTGTACCGTATAATACGGTACGGCAATTTTCGTACCGTATTATACGGTATAATACTGTACAACGTTTCCTGTGCCGTATTAAATGGTACGACCCGTATTATATGGTACGGTTTATTTTTGTACCGAATTGGCTAACAATTAAATGCTGCTATTAGATATTATTTTCTGTTGTGTTTACCTTGCCAACTGAAACTAATTGATTGAGCTAATTGAAAAAAATATATTTTAGGGGCAAAATAAACTGACTATATTTCAGAATTTGAGAAATCTCAGAAAGGTACGTAGCACATATATATCTGGGACGCTACCCTCCTGGGACAGTCTGTCGAGTTTGATTAATGACCTAATCGGTCGGTGCTTTTGATCTTGGTCCCTTGGGGACCGCCAACTACCCTCTTGGGCATTGACTAAAATCTATAAAAGGAGCAAAAATTGGAAAATAGATCAGTCTCATTTGTTCTGTCGTGGTGGACGGTCGGTTTTAAAAGCTCTCTCGAAAATGTTTTGGTGGTGTTGGTTCAGTGTTCAAGGAATTCAGTGTTTAAGGAATATTGTTAGGTGAATTTAGATGTGGGGATCAGGGAGTGTAACCGGAGTAGAAAGCGAACAGACTAGAGGTGTAAAGACAGTGAAGGAATGTGACGGTATGAAGAAGCTTGTATGGGTGGGAGGGAATATCTCAATCCAATGATTGGGGTGCGAAAAACGGATACTATACTACTACCCCTCAACCTATCGCCAGATTTAGAATCTATTTACTCCTCTAGCCGAGTTTCAATAGCGAAGGGAATCCAGGAGTGAAGTTGAAGAAAACAAGAAATTTTTAATATAAATATACTGAGCAGTAAAATTTCAGACCGACCGGCCGACTCAAGCGCAAAAAGAAGACTGATTGAAAGAACACAGGAGGCAGCCATAGTGATTACGAAATCACGTGACATGCCACCAGCCAATGAAATTTTGACAAACTTTAGAGAGAGAATTTTGAGCGTAACTAGGGAGATGCAGAATCTATCTTTGCACAAATACTAACAATTACAATATTTCAAATACAAATTATAAACTATCGGGGCATTTTTAGCGAAAACCAGATGCATAAACTAAGATTAATTTTGAATGAAGAATCTTTTTAAATAATAAAGAAATATGATAGTAGGGCATCGCCGCCCTACTGTGCAGTTGGCTGGGTAATTCGACATTACACATTACATTACACACTCAGTGGAACCATGACAATCTTGTAATTTAGTTCAAATTATTTTGTTTGTTTTGAGATTGTTTCACTTAGTCCAAATCTCCACATAGTGCTCTTTGAAATGCTATGACTATTGACTATCACATTTTTCGGAGTTTGAAAGAGATATATACATCATCTTACAGCTAATACTTAGTATGCTTAGAAGGTCATAATATGAAAATATAAAAACCGTTTATTAGCATAACGGCTCTTTAATCTAATTAGAGAGAAAAGTGAAGGCGAGTACGTATTGACATGAGCACTAAAGTTAGCCCTAAGCGACCGTTGCCTATTCTATAGATAAAATAACCGCTGGACTATTTACTTCTCGAATACAAAATACAAGGACGGACCAAATTCAAATAGTGAGCATGAACACAATGTAAACTAAGAGAAGCAGAGAACTATGGGAGGGAGTTACCCTCTCCCCGAAACTACACCTAAACCACTCCACTACCCGATAGCCCAACAAGACACCCCCGCACCAAAATCACTGACAACCAACAACTGCAGAAAGGCTACGCTTTCTCTCCTTTTTATACGCTTTATACTAGTGGCGTAGCTAGCCCAAAAAGATATCATCTTTATCGTTAATGAATACAACAAATATCAAAATAGCTCAAAGTTGACTAGTTTCATCATATAAAATATACTTTTGCAGCACAACTGTGAAGATAACAGCAACTTTCAGTTTACTGCTGCGCTGTTGCGCAGTTAACTGTCAGTGCCCCAATGGACAATATCCCACAAAGGCTTCAGATTGCGATATCAAAAATTATGAACAGTTTTATTTAGGATATAAGCAAGTTCTGTAATTTCTCCCAACTGCCAATAGGTCAAGTATGCTTAGCACATTTGAGAAAAATAGAAGCAAAAGCGCTTCTTAATTGGGGCAAGACTGGGCGACATTGTCAGGAGAGCCAATTTAAGTATCTACATAACTGCACAAAGATGCTGAAAAGCTGAACTTTTTTGAGATACTGTTGGGATTACTTTGAACGGCAAATAAAGAATCTTAGCCCGAACCTGAAACAATGGGCAACAAAAATTCGTTTCAACTGAACTGCCCCTGTTTGTTTGACACCATCGTGCAGGAATGTCATACTGTACCTTTCCCTAATAAAAGGATTGCTCCTTGTGTAATAAACTATTGCTGGTTCATGTTCAGTGTGTAAACAACTAATCTTAAGTTAGAGAAGCGTGGAACAAGAGTATGAAGATTATAAGCTACTAACTATGAGTGGAATAGATCCCAGATGGTAGTGGAATATTTTAGTGGAATGTACTGGAGTGAATCCATAAATAGTTTACAAGCTAATCTGTGTGATGTCAACCGGTCACGTTTCATAATTTATGAAATTGTAGATCACAAGTTCGCTTCAGCAAAGGCTGAATTAGAAGATGAGGTTATGCAAAGAAATGGGTGCTTGGGGCAGTTGTTTCCCTCTCGTGGCACACTGGTTCCCTTAGAGCACAGGGATTTATTAATACATACTATCAAGAGTACATAATACATAAGAGTATGACAGCAGGCATACTCTATGTATTATCAGCTTGACACATCCTCTGCACGCTAACGGCTGACCCCCCCGCAAATTGGACCCCAGTGACCCCCCCCCCCCGCAAATTGGTACCCAGTCGAAACGGGGGTACGCTCACTCGCTCTATGCTTGTGTGTTAAAGCTCGAAAACACAAGCAGTACGTGCGCGAATTTTGTGTCTGCTTCGAGCTTTAACACACAAGTATAGCGCAGCGAATTCTTTTGAAGTGAAGGGTCCAATTTGCGGGGGGGGGTCAGCCGTTAGCGTGCAGAGGATGTGTCAAGCTGATAATACATAGAGTATGCCTGCTGTCATACTCTTATGTATTATGTACTCTTGATACTAATTACTCAGCACAATTGGCAGCGGCCAACGGAAATACAGAACACAGCGAGAGACCTCAAACAGTATCAAGATAACCAGTATTCTCACTAAAAAGACCTTAGCATGATATTTGACTCTGACGCAACTATAAGCTAAACAACTACGGCTTTAATGGACTAAATGTAGTTTTAATGATACTGGATGTTATTATTTGTCAAAAAATTAAAGAAACTTAAGCTCCAAATATGTGCTGATGGTATGCGACATAATATTTCTCCAGATGATACAAGGCATGATCAATACGAACACAAAACAGAAAATCTCCTATGTTTTAGAATCTCTCAAAAAACCTCAAAGCTTAACATGTATCTCTCTCTGCTTTCAATGAACTCTATCCACGGGTATGAGCTGTGTTCACAGTGACAGGTTGGTTAAGTGAGGGTAATCCACAGTGCAAAGTTAAAATCAGAGAAGCTAGGCAAATAGTGAAATCGTGCAAACAAACTGCTGAATCGTGTCTGATCCTGTCGGTGAAAACTGACAACGGTCACAACTAGTGACCAACAGCACTCACAGGTCGACAATTGAATGCACGGCGATAGCAAGCCTTAACGATAAACGCAGCTAAGCAGAAAGCGACTGTTCCTTACGGCAATCAGACCATGACTGAATTGAAGGCAGAGTTTAGTTTCTAGGTGAACCTGTCACTCAGTTTCGTAATGGGAGAAAGGCGTGCCTTGTGGCCGCCTCTGTAGGGTTTTGATGTCACGTGCATCCTTGTGTGTGAAAAGGAAAACGTGGCTTTAGCGTTTGCCTAGTGCGCAAAATGTCGTGGGTTCGAGTCCCACCGGAGGTCCGAATTTTTCGGACCCTCGGTGGTACATGACTTTCTTCTTCTTTCTCATTTAGGCTGATATGTGTGTTTGCTTGAAGTCTTTGAAGTTTTCGTTTTGTTTTACTTTTTAGTTCATCACTTGGGTTCCAAATTGCAAACAAAGCAACGAAGCCACAATCAAGGCAATGATCCCAGTTATATTGCATAGCACAGATTAGGTGATTTCAAAACATAATGTTATCCTTTAACTAACTCAAAATCTAAATTAAGCTGAATTTTTACTAAAATTCCAGCTCAGGTTCAAGCCAGGTTCTCGCTTTGGCATTCTTCACTGCAAACAAATGTGATAGAATTTTACTACCTAACGAGATTGAATGAAACAAACAAACAGAAGGTAAAACCACGACCAGAAGCGATAAGTCACCATTTACGTAATTCAACAACTGACATCGACCAGTCGATGCAGTGCAAATTACATAGACAAAGACACTCCTATATACTGAATAGAAAGCAATCACAACTATGCACACTAATATGAAGTCACATTGCTAAAATCTTTTCTGTCAGACTTGATGGCAGCTGTAAATTGTCAATACGAAAGGCTGAACTAGATAAAATATTTAAATGTCCCCAAAAGTAACAAACAATTGGGAGCTGAGACGATGTTTGGGACCTACTAATTACTGTAGAAAATTTATTAAAGACATTTTGGAAAAAGCTAAATCTTGTCTGATTGAACCCCAGAAGAGACAGCATTTTCGTCCTGAAGGGGGGTCGCTTTGGGTCAAAATCGATAGTCACGGATTAAGCTCATTTTCACAATATAGGTACATATGTTCTCAAAAACAAGACAGAACATTAAAGCTCGAAATCAAACTGTGGCAGAGATATTCAGCTATAAAGTTGGAAAACATGAAAATCACTGTGATTTGCCCTCCATGATCATGTTGGGACAGAACGGCAGCGAAATTTGAGTCAACTGATATGGCAAATTAATTCTGTGGGTTGGCTAATATTTTAAAACTAAAACGACTCCGGCATAGCCACTCAGTCGTTCACAGTACATTATTCAATTGTGAACTAAGCTTTTTTCAACTAACTGTACCCAAGTACTAACTTTAACTTGCTTTAACTTCCAAATACTTAGATTTCAGACCCGTAGTTCTATTAAAGAAGTTGTTCAGCACACCAGTAGCTATCGAATGACACCAAATCTGTCTATATTTTGGAAATTTCAAAAATTGACTTTTGTGACCTATAAGAGATCAAAGGAGCCGACACGACTGATAAGTTCTACCTTGAAGCATCTGCCTTTACCATAATGTCTTTTAGGCATTGAGAATTTTATGCGTCCATTTTGGTGACTAGTCGAGTGGGTAACGCGTGAGAAAATATTAAAAGAACGTGAAAATTGTGCACTAAGGGCCTTTCCTGTAATGGGCGGAGGAGAGTTATGGCAGAGTAGGATTAAAATCAACCCTTCTACCGAATTCATGAATGCGCAGGCGTTAAATTTAACTCTGCTGATTTTAACATATTTTCGAAAGGCTACGACTATAACTTTAACTCGTTGAATCCATTCGCAAAAAGCTTACCTTTTAAACCTTGGGAGATAAGCGTATCCAGTCGGAAAAGATTTTCGTGGCTTTCTTAGGCAGACTATGCAGACTATAGTATGAATGCAGATTAAGTCTCTATATCATATCATAAAGCATACGGGAGCTCAGTCATACCAGAAAATATGAGACAGTCAACAAGTCTAATCGAGTTGAAATTATAGTTCGAATTATAGTTTCATGGACAGCTCAGTAAATTTAATCCCGTCACCATAGACGGTTTGCACCATCTCCATGGCTGCTTGGCGGGCTTTCGAGGCGGAGGCCCCGGAGGCCGGATTTACACCGTAGACTTCTTTATACATCTCACACGCCGTTTTCTGCTGGTATCTTGCCGAGTTGTTGAAAATGTAAGTTGCCAACCCAGCAAACACCGCCATTCCGCCCAATACGAACGCCGCTTCTGTGGGAGAGAAAGTTGCGCATGCTTTTATTGAAACCGGAACGCCGCCCAAAGCGTTTTCAAGTACCTTTTTCATGTCTTCTTCTGTTTTGAATTCCTTTTGTCCGATGTCAATCTCTCTCAGGATTCCTTTTACGTCGCCGTCATCTGGATTTGATATCAGCGAAACGTGATAGGCTATCCCAACAGGTTTCTGGATGTGGTTCTCTAGTGCCCATTCCAGCTTTGTGGGGGCACGCGGAGTTTCTAACTCCGTTCGAAAGGTATCCACAATTGCCCTTTGTCGACTTAGGTTGTTGATTTCGCTTCGAGGTATCCCGACATTCCTTGAAACAGGACTTCTATAGCGAGGCATGTTTGCTATGAAACCACAACTATTGAATTACTGGATCTTATCTTTAGAGTTCTGAAACAGTAGTTTCAAATTCGCAGAATACATGTCAGTTACAAGTGTTATCACATGTTAAAGTCGGACAGTAGAATTGAGACAAACGTTCCCTGCCTAATTTAACTTGCATATAAGCTTCAAAATTATCTAAAAATTATTGCTGAAGTCGCTTGCAGAAAAATTGAGTAAATTACAGCATACTGTCTTTCAAACTCTGCTGCAAAAACCCGAACTGTAGTACCATCGACACTAGCCTTCGGATTCAGTTTAACTTAAGTTGAAATCCTGCAACAAACTCCAAAATTGTCCATATAAGCGATTAGCTAAGTGGAATGAACAAATATTTATAGCATCCATTTATTGAGTTATCCGTTAACTGTTCTTGAATAGTAAACAGCTATTCGAATATTCGTAGTATAATCATCAGTTTTGAATTATTCGCTAATAATTCTATATTTGTGTCTAGACTGTAGTAGCTTCAGCTACAACTGTTGAGACATCAGAGACTGAATCAGAATCAGATGCTCCTTGATCATGTGTGCCAGGCACAAAATCCTGCTTCTGAAATCTCTACATTTAGCAAAAATTTAAGCTAACCGGTTCCGGTTCCGGTTCTAAAAATCCGTCGGGTTCGCTTCCGGTTCCGGTTCAAACCGCTTCTAGTGGAACCAGCCAAAGCTCTACTTATAACATCAACATTATACATTCGTGGTAAAAATTTCTTGAATTGGCCATACTGTTAATCCACCAACGCTGAAATAGCTTTTTCAAAGAAGTCCGTTTTTCGCACCAAAACTTGCAGTCTGGCGAACTGCCTGCCAAAAACTGTGGGTATGAGATATTGCTCACCCTAGACTTTTTACCTTGATATCTTGACTAAGTGTGGGCAAAGAACTAGCTGCTCTCTCCGACGAAGTTCGTATTTCAAATCAATCCTGTATGACAGTCTTAATTATTACCTAGTACTAGGAAATGAATGACTTCTGTCCAAACTGCGCAACTATAGCGCACAACAATGCATTAGGAAACCCTGCCGCAGCCAGTGCAGCCTCATTTATTACTGCAGTAATTAAGAACCCTAGTTTAGATCCGATCCCTTGCTGTTATTAATATTGAGCCCAGTCAACTATCTAAGATTATTCCATGCAGTTACAAGATTTATCTTAGAAAAACAAAGACGCTGTTAGTAGAAGAGTTCACTTAGCTCTGCAACGATACAATTAATCAATGTTTTATGTCACGTATTCCTAATTGCTCGCAGAAATTCGAAACAAACGTTAAGAAACAGGAACTTGGGCTAAACTTGGATTTTCCCTGCTCGCCCCACTCCAGTTGGTCTTAAACCGGTCAAGATCAGTGTCAGCTCGAAAGTAGTTATTGGCTTGAACCTGATAGCCTAACTTGCTACTTTACTTTGCTTACCAAAGACTGATATGCGAATTGTTAACAATTGAACGAGAACCTGTCAGGTCGCTAAACTTTGCCACCGAATCTCTCGTGGATGTATACTGAAGTATCAGTGGTTTCTAATATTGAACTTGTTAGTGTAAACTCGACTTTATGGAATGATAGATATTGTGCCTTTGATAACAGGAAGCGGGGAAAGCAAAGTAACTGTTCTGTTGAAGTCCCCCAGTACCACTTCTTATTTGGCTGATCGCCTTAGTGAAATAAGTGAAAGACGAAAAGGAATCGAGGCCATAATACTATGGAGTCTTTGTAAGGGTTTGGCTCAATTGTACCAAGAGTACATAATAATAAGAGTATGCCACTAGGCAAGCTCTATGTTATCAGAGCAAATACTATGCTCTGCACGCTAACGGCCCACCGCCCCCCGCAAATCAGACCCTAGTGACCCCCCCCCCGCAAATCAGTACCTAGTCGAAACGGGGGTACGCTCACTCGCTCTATGTTTATGTGCTTAAGCTCGAAAACACAAGCAGTGCGTGCGCGAATTTTGGACCTGTTTCGAGCTTTAGAACACAAACATAGCGCTCAAATTACATTGAAGTGATGGGTCTGATTTACGGCGGGGGGGTGGGCCGTTAGCGAGCAGAGCATAGTTTTTGCTCTGATAACATAGTGGCACACTCTTATACTATGTACTCTTGATTGTACTAAATTCGCTCATTTTAAGGTTTTCCTGAACAGAATAGGACATGTTAATTTCTTGTCATCGGAGCATATTTTGCATCTTTTCGCAGAAGAGGCTCCTTATTGTTGTAGCCTCGCTATCTTTAATTGGAATGGATAATTCTACCGAAGGGGCAGCCATTTTAATTTAAAGTATAATTAACGCTAGAGGTTAACATAGGAAATTTCTAAATTTCAAGCAAAATTTGTCAAACTGTAGATCATTCAATAGGTCGTGACGAGGCGGATGCAACGGTGCTAGATAATAATTATAAGCTGATGATGACTATGATTATAAGAAATGTCTTTATATGTTAACAAAAACTGATTTTTTCAGTGTTTCGCTCTTTTCGCAGTTCAACAAATACACTTTTTCTTGCATCACTGAATCTGCCTCCTCAAGCACTTTCGAAGATATGTAACATTATAGGTTATGCTTAAAATTTGGCTATATCCTATGTTAACTATCAGTGTTAATTAGTTAGTATAACTAGCAGTTACTGCATTACTTTGTATCAGAATAATTGTCCTGGTGAAAGCCATCCTTTGCACTTAAAAATGATGATATTGTGAATATAATGAGCCTGTTTAGTAAACAGCAAGCTCAGGTGACATTTTAGTTTTTAATATGAATAAAAAATATATACGACACCGACATGCCCAACTAACTGTCAAAGTATGTATCAGCCAGCAGATGTTGATCTATGAAGGCATTGGAAGTTAGTGCTGAATTGTTCCGAAATCAGTGGTCAAACCTGTGGCACTGTAAGATATTTCGCGTCAGGCGAAGACTGTAGAAGCAGTTTTGATAGCAGCAAGAGTACATAATACTAAGAGTATGCCACTAGGCATACTCTATGTTATCAGAGCAAAAACTATGCTCTGCACGCTAACGGCTGACCCCCCCCGCAAATTAGACCCATCACTTCAAAGAATTTCGTGCGCTATGTTTGTGTTCTAAAGCTCCAAGCAGGCACAAAATTCGCACACGCACTGCTTGTGCTTTCGAGCTTAAGCACATAAACATAGAACGAGTGAGCGTACCCCCGTTTCGACCAGGTACTGATTTGCGGGGGGGGTCACTAGGGTCAGATTTGCGGGGGGGGTGGGCCGTTAGCGTGCAGAGCATAGTTTTTGCTCTGATAACATAGAGCTTGCGTAGTGGCATACTCTTATTATTATGTACTCTTGATAGCAGCAATAACGGACAAGATGCAGTGTTCTACTTAACTATCAGAGCATTGGATAAATAAGAGCATAAAGAGGATTGCATCAGCTACGTCTTTACGCCGAGCTTAGTTCATTATGTTTTATAAATTTAGAATGCTATTAGAACTTATTTAAAGCAATTTTAGATTTAAAATATAGTCTGTTTATATCATCTGCCCCAGTTGGGGATAAAATTCTAATTCGACTAAAAATTAGTCACCGCATTACCCTGCCCTATGCATGTAAGGGATCCAAGTGGGCTCGGGCTTGTGCTCGTAACTTCTGCACACAGCTGTGTAAATCATACAAGCTCAGACTCAATACACAAATTGGGACCCCGTCAAGGTTAACATGTAAGCATACTG
The DNA here is from genome assembly GCA_030248195.1 of Trissonchulus latispiculum. Taxonomy (NCBI): domain Eukaryota; kingdom Metazoa; phylum Nematoda; class Enoplea; order Enoplida; family Ironidae; genus Trissonchulus; species Trissonchulus latispiculum. The sequence continues at coordinate 28,943 of JASAND010026412.1, forward strand.
ACTTCTTTGTTGACAGGAAAGGGTATTCCAACATATATTGTGCATTTTTCGTTAATCAAGTATGAAACATAATATTTGCGTTCTGATGCAAAAATGATGTAGAAACCATGCAAGGTTCAAATTTCTTAATGTGAACCATTTAAGGTCAATGCAGCATCGTACAACGTACGGAAAGTTATCGTTCAAGATTTAAAATCTTAATTTTGTCCACCAGAAGTGGTCCTCGTTTCAAGTATATAATCCCTCCATCCCAAGTTTGACAAAATTCTAATCAACACTGCCACTATACAGCTTTAAAACCCTGTCTCTATTTTGTTCACTGACATTAATATCTTGTAGTACGAAGAGTACATAATATAAGAGTGTGCCACAAGGCACACTCTATGTTATCAGAGCAAAAACTATGCTCTGCTCGCTAACGGCCCACCCCCACCGCAAATCAAACCCATCACTCCAAAGAATTTTGAGTGCTATGTTTGTGTTCTAAAACTCGAAGGCAGGCACAAAATTCGCGCACGCATTGCTTGTGTTTTCGAGCTTAAGCACATAAACATAGAGCGAGTGAGCGTAACCCCGTATCGACTAGGTACTGATTTGCGAGGGGGGGTCACTAGGGTCAGATTTTCGGGGGGGGGGGTGGGCCGTTAGCGTGCAGAGCATAGTTTTTGCTCTGATAACATAGAGCTTGCCTAGTGGTATACTCTTATCATTATGTACTCTTGGTAGTACGTATGCAAATACTTAATCAAAGTCCTATGTTCAAAATGTTTTGTTTCTAGATGGCTGTAATTGCTGTTGGAAATACTATTCTAATTAACCTGCTTAACAAGCTGAATGGCCTAAAATTTCCAGTACTGTCAGTGGATGATGCAGTTGATCGTTCGGAATTTATGTTAAACCCATGTACGATTATTATACCAAAGTGCCGCAAATGCCTGCACCAAGTGGCATTGGTATTAGCGAAAGCAAAACCGTTACACACACTCAAAAGACGTGTACATTTTCTGATCACAACTCCTACAAGATCATTTGCATAAGGCCGTAAATTTGATTTGTGCGGCAAAGTTCAGTAATGATTGGAGAGTTTTTGTTCAAACTGAAAGTTGGATTCTTGAGATTGTATTTGGCAAATCAACTACATGTTCTATTATCGCACAAAGAAAAATGGGTTAGGCTGGGCGATCGTTTTCTGTTAATATTGGAGGAGTCTTCAGTTCCTCCAGGGAATCTGTTTCTGCAAGGAATCAGACCGTTCTTGATTGAGAAAACAGGAAGACAAAACACGTCCAGTTAAATGCAATTGAACTTAATACTTCAAAAAACTTGAAAGGGAAATTACAGGATTAGGATTAATTACGACTGATTGAACTAGTCACTTGTAAACTGGATCATGGAGTAAATGTATTGAATGTGGGTCACCTGCAAAGTGAATCACCAGAATCTAATAAAAATTAATGACTTGTTATTGTTAAACAATCTCAAAACAAGCAGTTTAAATTAAACTAACTAGAAGATTACAGAGGTTCGCGGAGCGTGCACATGTTAAATCCCAGTCATCAAGATACCCTAGCCAACCGCAAAATGAAAATCGCTAAAACTAAAGAGTTACACGAGTTTACATCAAAGATTTACCAAATTAAACAAAATGCTACGCCTTACTTTAAAGTCCACAAAAAATTCACAACACCAGAACATCTACAGCTTAAAAGAAAACAGATCCAATGGACAGATACATCCGAACAATTGGTCCGTTGAAAACCAGCCTAAATTTATCGGAGCGTGAATAAAAAGATCAGAGGGATCGACCGACTACCTCCCGTCACTTACTCAAGACTGACTACACGCACCCAAATTTGAGAGAGAAGCAAAATTAGCTAAGTCCGACATTGGATATACACAACAGTATAAATTTAGATTGACTATTCATGAAGTTAACACCACATTTTGAATAAATTTGGATTAGAAACATCGAAAATGATTAAAATAATTTACATTGTTTAATTCTTAATTAATATATTGATATGTTTTGACGCACACTGCGCGTCCTTTTCCTTTTTATTGAAGTGTGCTTCTATAACATCGATGTTGTACTGTAGTAATAAGTAGTGAATAAGTAAGTAAACAAGTTAAGGAGTAGGCTCTCTAGCTCCACTTTTTTCGCGCTGCTCTCGACGGAGGTAGTCAGTTTTCACAACGACGAAAAGGTTTTGTAAAGCCGGTTTTTCATAGTCCAAAGAGAGCATATTTTCGAAACTTTTGACTTAAACATTTGTCAAAAAACAAATAATGCACTCAATTAAATCAGAAGAGTTATTTACCCCTTATATCCTAAACTGCTTGAGCACGATTTCTGGCGAGGGAAAATTTTTTTACAAATAACTTCTTAACGTAACCTTTCATTTTCCTATGTTTAACACATGTCTAGGTCACATTTGAAGGTCTCTAGAGAACGATACGACTAATATGACGCCAAACGAACCGGTCTGTTTCGAGGACCCACGGGGATATAATATAAGTAAAAATAAACAAAATTGGAGACGGACTCAAAATCGAAGCGACCTCTTTAATAGTACGACATGTGTCACAAGTTTTGCTCTGGGAGTAGCTTGTTTGTAACTGCGTTAATTTCTGGGTGTGCGTGTTCCCCGGTTTTGTCTGGCGCCCCGTTGGCGTCCCCCAAAACTGTCTGTTCCGCTTGGAGAGGAAAGTCGGGGGGTTAGAGGCGCCTGGACTAAAGATCTCCACACGCAGTCGACGGTTAGCGTCCATTGCGCCAGTTCCACGTAAATTTGGTACTGAGTCCGTGGTTCAATTCCTAGCTCTCACCATATTTATAAAAGCGCGGGATCCTCAAGACCGGATTAGTCATCATCGGATGAGGAACGGTACGGTAGTACGGTAGTTGAGTGTTGACCGTAAAGAGGACCAGTGCCCTGCACGAGTCGCCAAATGCAATGGTTGTGGAGGAAAGGGACACTTTCGGCTCGTTTGTCCTTCCAAGTCAGTGAATTTTGTTTTCATGAAGACGGCTGAAGGAAAAGAATAACAAGTTGTAATCCTTTAAAGTTATTAAAACTGTTGACGGTGTTGTAGACGTGTTTTAGTTTAGTTGCTAATGTTTTGTTATATAGAAAGAGGGAAATGTAGTATTGTGATATTATCCAGTGCTGTAACTATTCTATGTAAGAACGCCTAAGGTGATCGTACTCACTGTAGTACTTAAGATCACTGCAGTAATTTGATGGGTCTCAGTTGGTACGAGTAAACGAGCTGTGGATAGTTGGACGGGCTCGACAGATACAACAGTATAAATGCACGTATAAATACAGTAAAGCTATGAAAGCTATATGTAGGATTTACCGTAAAGGTTCTCATGTATAATTTTTACTGTAATTACATGAAACAGAAGAACGGTGACAAAGCAAGCCTACTGAAACTGATAATTTCTGTTACCACCTAACCGCAATCAAGGTTTATCAAGACTTTGCACAGAACGTTGACTTATTGGACACAAGCAATTACGCTAAGGGCCATTCACTGTGCAGCACAGCCAACAAGAAGGTAGTTGGCAAAATAAAGGGTGAAGTAAAAGGTAAACATAGAGGTAGAGTTTATTCTATTGAGAGTGAAGATATACAGTATCCGCTGTGAAGAAAGAAGCTGATAAGTTAAGAGCTAAGAGATTAGGTCGGTAAGATTGAGTCGTGAAGACTGTAAGAGAATTCCATTTGAAGGAAATAAAACTCGATATATTATGAGTAGTATTGATGCGAATGGACATCGCTGGACATCGGACAATGGACAATGGACAATGGACATCGGCTACAGCGCACGTATAAGGTAGGAATTAGCGTCTATGATGACAAGATTTACATTTACAGTTTATTCTGATGGCATTCATTCGCTTGCTTATATATATGGTCACATTGTATTAATTGAATGAATGCATGTTTTATAGTATTGAATTATGCATAAAATAAATAAGCATGTTGACGCTTTCTTGTATTTAACGTTTTCACTCTCCTATGCTACGTGTGTGGTCATTAAGTCCAAAGGTTAATCAGATATAAGACTGGTAAGGTATTAGTGGAAGTGAGCCAGAGCCCGCATTTATATGCAACTCCCGCAACAGACTTTGACATTTTGAAGTTGTTCCTCAGAATGTCGAATTTCTTGCAATTAGCCCTTTATGATTGGTCACTTTTGCACTTGCTGTATCATCATCGGTTTATTTGATGGGAAAAAGAGTACCTCTAATCGTAACACTATACCTCCTAGGTAAATCTGGTATAAGTAACTAAATAACTTTATAGTAACCTGCCTAATTAGAATTAAATGCCCTGTTTATGGACGTATTGTTCTTGTATAACGTTACATATGTTTACAGCAAATGTATATAAATGTATGTGTTCTGCATTAAGGTCCATCAAGAAATTACAATGGCGTAGAGACAAACAAAAGGTTGCCAACTTAATGTAGACTCCAATGAATTAAGTCAACTAACAATTACTGGTTAAAATAGCAACGCTTTCAAATTCAATCGATTCATTTAGTCTGCCTTTTATTTCGTGAAGGTAGTGAGAAAACTTTTCAAACAATGACGGGACTAGTTTACCTTCGGGTATGTTTCAGCTTCAGGATTTTAATCCCGTACGAAACTAGCAAGCTTATGAAATAACTTATTCTTTATGAGTGTGGACGAAACGTTCTTATATATTATTTCGGTGTTCTTTGACATTCTGGGACCAGTCCCATATTTTTAAGAATAAGCTGATTTAAAATTTAAGTTGATATATTGATAAGAAGAAGCTATGAAAGAAATAGTTTCTGTGCAGTATTGAGACTACTATCTTGGTTATGCGAAAATGTTACATCTTCTCTTTAATGCCAAATCCTATACTACATAAAGGTAAATAAAATCGCAGGATTAGCTAAGCTTAGGCGTTTGAACAGAAAATCACTAAATTTTTTCGTCAGACTTTAGTTTAATTTAACCTTAGAGTTTACTTTAATTACTTGTAATCTTGTTGTAAAAGTCTTATTATATTAGACTATTGATTTCGCTGGGTTCAATAATCATTTTGTTCAATAATCATAATCAATATGTCGGAGCTAAATTATATTGCTGAAGGTATCACTGCAGTTTAATTTTTCAGGCGGTCGGAATTGTTGACGCAAAGAAGCAATGGATGCGGCTGTTCAAGGGAGCCTATTGGTTCAATTTTGAATGCTATGATACAAGCAGATTAGGCGAAATGATTAATAACTCCTTTTTCTAGGTACATAGTTTCCATGGACAGCAAACACTAAGGACTGAATTAATATATGCTATTTATTTTGTTGATTGATTTATTCACGCTATCGTATAGTCATGACAAGAATATCAGTGATCGAAATTCTTGCTATCTACTATCAGTGATGCCAACGGTCAGCAGTCACAATTGACGGTTTTCCACTTGGTAGTCAATTTATATATGTAACTTCTGATCACATGTAATTAGGAATGTGCTTTCCGCTTTCTTTTGGATTTATAAAACGCCACAGATTCAGAAACCATGATGACCAGGAACTGGACAATTCCAAGAATCGATGCTCCAATCTGAAATGTTGTATGAATTGTTACAGCGACTACCACATTTTAGTGCCACAAAACAACTGAAAAAAGAAAACATGCAAAAAAGTTTCCCATGAAAAATGTCATTAACTCTGGGTAAAGGTCTGTTAATGTTGGCTTGTTTGAGGGGCTAAACTTAGCCAATTTCAAAAAATCTCTAGTAGCTGCTCTCGATCTTTTTTTGTAACTGTATAATACTTTATATATTTTCTATCTGTTCTGGCTCTTAATTTTTAAACCTAAGTTGCTCAATCTGCTCACAAAAATTACCTAAGCTAGCCATTTAAATTAATTTAATTTAAAAGCTATTTAAAAGAACGGTTTCCAACCTTCAGAATTAACGTAATGTATTGGAAGGCACTATTAGAAATATTAACTGGAAAATTGAGTAAGGAAATCTGAAGAAAACTGTTAAAATAGGTTTAAACGGATGCTCATATTCTCATTAGTTTCAATGGTTCCCTCCAAAGGTTTGGTGAATGGTTGGAGGAAGTTTTGTCACACGGAGTTTGGCTAGTGTAAACACAATTGCCAAACTTTTTGCACCAAACTTGAGTTTGGCCAAGGTATGGTTTGGCGAAAGTTTGGTGGAGTAAACTGGCCTTTAGATTAATTGTGTCTTACTGCACAGTAAAAGTCCATTCTGCATAAAGGCCAGTTCTCACTAGGCAACTTAGGATCAACTTAGGGCCTTTTCATAAAATGATTAAACGGATCAAGTTAAAACTTTAATCGTTTTATGAACACGCTCACGGATTAAACGGATTAAAGTTTAATCCGTGACTTAAACGGACTAATTTAATCCGTCTGCCAAATACCATTTCATGAAAGACCGACGGACTAAACTTTAATCCGTGACGTATTCATAAAATCGGGACGGATTAAAATCTTCGCGGATTAAACTTTAATCCGCTGCCTTTTCATAAATAGATTAAGTTTAATCCGTTTAATCCGTCACTTAAAAAACAGTTCAAAATCATTAAAGTTTAATCTTTGTTATTTGTGGGGATTAAATGGATTATACATCAATTATGTACTGGTTTAGTTTGTAGACATCAACTTTAAACCTTCATTGCTCATTCATTATTTGGAGTTAGGCAATCATTTTTATATCAAAATGCAGCTTAATATTTCTTCTTTTTAATGGCTACAATGAAAAATATTTTGGTTTTCTAGACGTTTCTTAGCTAATTATAGAACGAGTAAACTTTTCAATTTTTTGCCGACTGAAATAATTTTTTGGCAGGACATCGATTCTATCACTTGACACTTTCATCAAATAGCCGAAGATCGATCATAAGGGGGGGTCCATTTTTGAGTTATTTTTTCTACTTTCTTTGACCTGTTATGTATGGATACAGGTAGATAACTCAACTAATACCTCAACAAGTGCTGACACATTAGAAAGCGTTGGCATTCGATGACATAGTGGAAAACACCAGGGTGTCTGGGGGGCGGTGCCCCCCAGAAACCGAGAAAATTTTTGGAAAATATGGAAAAATTGGTACTGGAAACATTTAAAGTTTTCACTCTTACAAAAGTGAATTTTCTCCCGAAATAATGTTGCGTCTAGCTTGCGTCCCGTTAAAATTTCGTTGCGTCAAGAAGAAACTTTGCGTCCAGACGCACTGCTGGACGCAAAAAACCCTGTGGCCAATACATCAAATTGAAGTCTCTATCTTGGGCTATTTATTGCTGTGCAAATGATAATGCTACACCAAGCAACGAGCGAGAAACGACGTTTGAACGATTTGATAAAGCTCCTTTCGACTGTTATTTACTTCAAACTTTAATACGCTTTAACTTTCTTGTACTGCTTTGTAGAGACTAGGTGCAAGAAGATAAAATGTTCAAGCCATCGAGAGCTTCAATTTGGTATAAAATTTGGCTATATTTGAAAAATTTGAAAATTTGCCATTTTTGACTATAGTGTAGCGCTTCTACCAGGGCTGGTGGACCAGGAAGAAACCAAGGACAAGCCCGAACGGGAGGCGTCAGGCACCCTCGTACCCACGAAACCAGGACCTAGAAGAGAGAAGGGAAGAGGGAGGTTCAGCTTTCACTCACCATTGAAAGTAAAGAATTGGTCCCGCCGGGGATCGAACCACGGCCCTTCTGCTCTAGAGTCAGACATGCTAAACCACTACACCACGGGACCATCAGCTGAACTCCCATTGCAGGCTTATCAATCTTTCCTATGCCTGCTTCCCTTACATCTTCCCCGGGTTTCAATTAAGACGCGTCCCGCGGCTTACTCAACTCGGGATCGAACCGAGAGCGCATCCAGCGCAGGGCATTCTGAGCCCAAGGGATCCGTGTTCCCCCGACACACGTTCCAGACCCCTGTTAGGTCCAACCAACCAGAAGCAGCAACTGGGGGACCGGAGACAGGAGTCCAATCCGGGTCCTGAGGCAGCCTCGCCACATGTAGCGCTTCTACCAGGGCTGGTGGACCAGGAAGAAACCAAGGACAAGCCCGAACGGGAGGCGTCAGGCACCCTCGTGCCCACGAAACCAGGACCTAGAAGAGAGAAGGGAAGAGGGAGGTTCAGCTTTCACTCACCATTGAAAGTAAAGAATTGGTCCCGCCGGGGATCGAACCACGGCTAGAGTTAGCTGCCTTCTGCTCTAGAGTCAGACATGCTAAACCACTACACCACGGGACCATCAGCTGAACTCCCATTGCAGGCTTATCAATCTTTCCTATGCCTGCTTCCCTTACAATAGGCTTCCGTCATGGCACTGAGGCATGCGTCCACAGTTAAACACCAGCAATTGCAGTGAAACACACGCACACATCTTCCTTTCATATGAGCAAATTGGCACACCGAATTTGGCTGGAATAGCTCAGCTTTCATCCGACTTATGGACCATTAAATTCAAAAAATTGAGAAAATGACGTATTTTGAGGCAAAACGCCAACGCGGTAACCAAAACTGTGAACTACCCACAAGTATCAGCATGGATTTTGCGTATGAAAATTGAACCTCTCTTTGTGTACTGTGTTAATGTCTATACTCGAAATCTATGCAGTAAACGGTTAGTTCAGGCCACGACGAAACATTTCTTTGGTGACGTTTTTGTAAGTCAAATTTGTGCAAAAACCGACTTCACCCAACTTTGAAAATTTTTAGAAATTCGTTTTGCTATGTTTAACACATGTCGGGGTCATCTTTGGAGGACTATTGTGAATGATAGGAGAGTTTTGCAACAAACGCAACTGTCTTGTTTTGGGGACCTATGAGGACTACAAAATATGTGAAAATGAGAAAAATCGGAGGTCGAAACTTCGCGACCCCCTACCTTAAGGGGAGGGGTCGCTTTGGGTCAAAATCGATAGTCACGGATTTCGCTCATTTTCACACACAAAATAGGTACATACTATGTTCTTAAAAACAAGACAAAACATTAGAGTTCGAAACCAAGCAGTGACAGAGATATTCATCTATAAAGTTCGAAAACCTGAAAATCACTGTGATTTGCTCTCCAAGGTCATGTTGCGACAGAACGGTAGCGAAATTTGGGTCAACTAATATGGCAAATTAATTCTGTGGGTTGGCTAATATTTTAATACTAAAACGACTCCGGGATATCCATCCAGTCGTTCACAGTACATTCTTCAATTGTGAACTGAGCCTTTTTCAGCTAATTGTGCCTTCACACTTTAACTTGCTCTAACTTTCAGACACATCTACATTTCGGACACATCATTCTATTAGAAAAGTTGTTCAGCTCATCAGTAGCTATCGAATGATACCCAATTTGTCCATATTTTGGAAATTTCAAAAATTGACTTGTGACCTATCAGAGATCAAAAGAGCCGACACGACAGAAAAGTTCCACCTTGAAGCATTTGCCTTTACCATAAAGTCTGACAGACATTGAGAGTTTTATGTGCCAGAGTTTTTTGACTTTCGAGTGGGTAACGAGTGAGAAATTATTAAAAGAACGTGAAAATTGAGAAAAATGATGATTTTTGGCAAAATTAGCAGATTTTGTGGCAAGGTTTTTGAGAGCACTACAGATAGAAATTTGAAACTACTGTCATAAGAATTTTGTCTATGCGTAGAGTGCAACTATCTATAAGGGATTTCTGTAGTTTTTGCCAATCGTGCAGGAAAGGCGAAAATGGTTCGCTGGTCCTGCTTTTTGTGGTGCAAAAACCACCATTTTTACAAAATTTTGACTTTGAAAAATCGCCGAAAATCCGACACTCAACAGAATTGTTCTATGGATTATTTGCACTCTCTGATATGTTCTTAAGGTGGTGATTCCTTTTGGACACATATTGTTGCTTGGCGGCGTAAATCAAGATGAAATTTGATGAAACTTTCCGAAATAAGTTCTTTTAGCGTTCTAACACACTTCGCGCAATCCCGATTCAAAAATTCGATATTTCCGGTCAGAGTGGTTTTTCCCAATTTGTGACCGTTTGGCAGCTGCTATACAGCTACGACTATATTCATTCAATGGATCTCATTGAGCTTCACATTTTTGCTTTTTGAAGTAAGTTTCTAGCCTTCTCTCTAACATGAGATATAACCGATTTTCTTGTTTTGGCGTCGAAAAACTTGTCATTTTTGCAGAAATCAAATTATCCAACATTTCTTGAACTACGCAAGCCGTAAAATTCAAACTAAGGGCGTCGATCTGAAGGTCTCACAGGGACAAATTATCCGACGCATGATCGTCTTCCCAACTGCTATCCTGTAGGCTGCTATCATAAAAAATGTAGTTTTTGCAAAAACACGATCAATTTTTTTCCAAAAAGATTGTGGAGCATTCACCATGCAAGTTGGAGGGCTGCTACTAGGGCTAAATTAACAATTTCTGCACAAATATACCCAGGGACGATTTTTTAGCTTGCCCCGATTCCTGCTTTCTAGCTAAAGTAATCGCCTGACAAATTTGGAAAAAGTAGGCAAAATACGAGGTTACGCACACATTTCGGAAACAATACGTAAC
>JASAND010026413.1:0-12053 GCA_030248195.1 Trissonchulus latispiculum
TATCACGCAAAGATGGGGCGAGTGAACGTACAGAAACGTGTAATGGGTGAACGTTTGTGTGGGCGATCATCCCCGAGCGTGCAGAGCGTGTACCTGCAGCTGAAGAGCCTGCCTGCTGTCGCACTCTTGGTGCTCTTGGTAATAATATCAAGAGTACATTATAAGTGTGACAAGCGTCACGCTCGTAGGCTTATGATCTGCAGGATAACGGCTGACCCTACAAATTCGGCCCATCACTTCAAAGAAATTTGCACGCTATTCTTACGTTCTAAAGCTCAAAAGCACAACTATTCGGTTGGTTCAATGTGCGTCTGTTGCGAGCTTTAGAACACAAACATAGCGTGCAAATTTTTCGAAGTGGTGGCTCTAATTTTTTGAGGGGGAGGGGCAGCAGTTATCCTGCAGAGCATTTCCCGCTCACGCTTGTCACACTCTTAGCTATTATGTAGTCTAGGTAATATTAAGGGCCTTTTCAAGGGTAGATACGTAGAATTTACTCTTTTAAGCTCATTAATTCACTCCTCTCAAGCTTCATTTTCCCACTTTTAACTCTACTAGCTCCGCCCTTTCGTGACAGGGCCCCTAAGTTACTGTTTTCCTCTATAATGTAAAAAAATCCATATAATTAAATTCCATAAAGTTATAATAGTACCTGCTGGGAATTCCTTAATCAGCGCCTGCTAACCCTTGGCACGTAGGCAGGAGTCTTCGTGGCAGATTCTTCTTTGCCGTGTCCTATTCTGTGTGACTGGTGATTTCTATCTTATTTAACGCAGATGAAAACTCTTGTCTTTTTGTTTAATTTCAGGACTCCCTGTCCTGCGTTTTCCTTCTTTTCCTCCTCCAACGACTGGCGTCAAATCGCTGCCGTCAACTAACAATATTGCCGTCATTCCTGCTGACTCCAAGTCCACAGCAACTAGGTTTGAAGGTAATTTTGGAATATAATAGAGGCAAAACCATGTTCGTTACTGCTATATTATAATGGCCGCACAAAATATGTTCCATGCGAAAATTTGCTAAACGATCATTGTCAACAATGTATAGATTTGAGGATAGTTTACTAATCTGGGTGTATGAAGTATGATTGAAAACATAATTTTGTTTGCCAACATTCACGTATATAAGTTCTGACGTTTAGCAGTTGGGAAAAACACAAGCCCTTCATTGCATATGCATGCTTTCTGAACTTTGTAATTTTATAATTTTTATTTTGTTTCTTATGTTTCATTTTTCAGAAAAATCTCTCAATTCCCACAACAAGCCTATTCCAGTTGTGTCGCGAATACCGACTGTTGTCTCAACTGATACTTCTGTCAGTAGCTTTGTCGCTCCGCCTACGGAAAACCCGACCTCTACGTTAACCTCTGCTTCACAGCAGACAATCGGCCAGTATGGGGCCAGTTCTATGACACCAGCCTACACGGGAGCTGCACCTTCAAACCTTTCTACGTATCCTGGCCCCAGTTACAGCGGTGCCTACAGCGTACCTGCTCCACCGATCCTGTCAGACTTTTCTTCCGCGGCCCCGTCGTCAGGTTATCCTCCTGTGCCCAATTATTCCGCGTCCAATCCTTATTCTGTCCCCCCACCCCCGTATCCTGCTGTAAATCCGGTTGGCGCAGCTGTTGTTGATAATCTGGCTTATCCCCCCGTTTATTCTGCGGCTCCAGACCCAGCTTATCCGCCCCCTGTGGTCGCTGGCGCAACTCCAGCCGATCTGGTGCCGTCCTTAGACATTTCCGCCTCCGCAGTTACAGCGGATAGCAGTGGAATTTCCCCAGATCAGTTGTTGCAGGCCATGATATCGTTGCAGCAGATGTATCCTAACGCTGAGGAGACGAGTGGCGAAAAGAAAGCTGGCGATAACGACAGTGACGGCTGCAGTGATGATAGCTATGATAGTGAGTGACAGGAATAGATCGCGTAAACGCTAATTTTTGTGATTTATTTCATTTCTCCTCTCTTTAACTGTTTTTCTGTTACCAAGAGTACATAATAGATAAGAGTGTGACAAGCGTCACACTCTCTGTTATCAGCTCGCGAACAATTCTCTGCTCGCTAACGGCCCCCTCTCCGCAATTTCATACCTAGTGGACTAAGATCAGTATCCAGTACGCAATAATTGCGTATGCTCATTCGTTTCACAGGGAAGGAACCCTTCACCCCATGCATGACCTATCAGTCTACCCCCTCCGCGAAACTAACACATAATTTTTCAACTGACGAATGACCGGTCACATTTCCGGGGGGCACGGCGTTAGCGCGCAGAGCTTGGCTGGCAGGATAATAACAGCGATTGTGACGATTGTCATACCCATACTCGTTACCGTACGTAACTCGTGCTGTTACCAAGAGTACATAATCATAAAAGTATGATACTAAGCCTACTCTCTGTTATCAGAGCAAAAACTATGCCATATTCGTTATCGGCTGTCCCCCAGAAATTACGCCCCCTCTTCAAAGATATTTTCCGCTACGCTTACACGCTGGAGCTCGAAAACACAACTGCTCTGTTGGTTCAATGTGCGTCTGTTGCTAGCAACAGCGTACAAGAGAAGCGGAGTGGAGCGAAGCGAAGCGAAGCGAAGCGAAGCGATTGCATAGCATAGTTTATCTGAACTCTGAGTCTGAAGGGCTTGTTTGTGGTCACGGTTTTAATTTTATTGGCGTTAAAAATATTTTGCGCTGTTTTTATTTATTTTGGGAGAGTTTTCTGTGATGAGGTGACACCGCTTTCGCCACTAATAATCTATTGAAATTTGTTTTGCATTTTGTTGTTATTTTAGCTCGAAGAGATGAGAGTGAACGAAAGCGGCAGGAGAGCCATGAGTCTCGATCGCCCAGCTCGCAGACGAGGCCCCACGGGCCGACAGAAGAACTTGATGGACAGAGTGAGCTGAAGCGAAAACTTGAAGAGCAGGATGCCATGCTGAAACAGTTGATGAAAGAGCTAGATAGGTATAGAACTGATCAGAAAGTTAGTGAGCTGCTGACGTCGTCAGACTTAGGACCTCCCTTGGATCAGCCGTCAGCGCCCACGTCAGGCTCTGCGCCGAAGAAACGTCGTAAGCGTCGCCGTCACAGACGAGATGTTTCTGACAGTGACGAGGATAGTTTAAGTACCAGTGGAAATGATGAGACTAAGGCGCTGTCTAAGGCGGCAGCTTCTATATCCGGAGCTACCCCTGATGTGGATCAAATTTTGTTGCTGACGCAGTTGTTGCATGCAAAGCAGGGCTCTGAAACAGCGAAAGCGGCATCTGGACCAACTGAGGAAAAGCTAAGTCCACATGGAAAGGGGAGACGCTCAAAGTCCAAGGATCGACGCCGTCGTAAGCACAGGCGCAAACGCCGCCGTAATCGTGAGGATTCGACTGACAGCAGTGATAGCTCGTCTTCGTCGTCCTCCACACCAAAAAGGCGTCGTAAACGACGTAAAGTGGAGACTGATACAGACTCTGATGATGATGCTGGTGGTGATGGTGATGATAATATAGTGTTGAAGAAAATTCGTGAAAATCCAGAGAAAATATTGCAACTGATGAACCAGTTGTATGGTACTGCTTCAGCAGAACCTGTTGCTAAATACTGTTAACACCTTGTTTATTCCCAAGAGTATAATGACAAGAGTACATAATGTATAAGAGTGTCACAGCTGGCAGATTCTCTGTTATCAGCTGCAGGTGCATGCTGTGCACGCTACGGCTGAGATCGTTCACTGTATCTTCATTTCAGCCGTTAGCGGGGAGAGTATGTACCTGCAGCCGATAACACAAACCCTGCCAGTTGTCACACTATATATCATCTACTTTTGATAATGATAAGAGTATGACACTAAGCATACTCACTGTTGCCGGAAAAACTACGCTGTGTGCGCTTTTGGCCCGGCTGACCCACCCCTCCATAATTTATCATAGTTTCCGATTTGCTTTGAGGTACAATTGAGGTACAGAGAGGGATAATTGCAAACATTGTGCACAGTATAGTTTTGTTCTGGTATATTAATGGGTGTGCTTGGTGGAATATTCTTGTCATTTTATACGCTTGGTTTAATTAATCCTTTATTAGTTGTTGTTCACGTGCAACTTGATGTTTTGCTTTATTATTAAAAGGAGTGTTTAGAAGAGCATGCCTGTAGAAGTTTTTCGGGTCATGTTCGTTCTTAATCGGCCTTGTCCAGACCAGATAGTGTAGTGTTTACTAACTCTTCCTGTCGTCATAAGATTGCAACAGCCTTCATAACAGAAGAAATTTCAACAGCCAATATTTTGGCTGATCGGCCAATTAGTAAGAGAAGCTGACTTCAGGAGGCCTAGTACCGAGTTTTATAATCTCTGATTTCGATTATTTTTAATGTATAACGTACCCCCCGTCCCGAAGCCCCGTTAACATACACCGTCATAGTGACAAATTTTTAGAGACCTGCATTTAGGGTTGCGCCGTTAGCAAAATTACGGGGCCGGGGCTTTCCCAAACTGCGCCCCAAGCCCCGGCCCCGTTACACGGCCCCGCCCCCGGCCCGGCCCTGTTACACAGCCCCGGCGGCCCCAACGGCCCCAGACTCTATTTAACAGTCTTTTGCAAGTGTATTGGCACTATACCATACACTGGCAGTCTTAATGTTTTGTTCGGATACCAATTTTAATATATATATATATATAGTATTTATTTCTGCTTCAGCAGGAATGTATAAAATGCAAATTAGTATGTTTAGTGCATTGTGAGTTATTTCTCTATTCAGATTCAGAAGTCCTATCTTCAACACACACCTAGTTTAGGTAAGAGTTTTGTGCCCAAATTATGAAAATTAAGTTTTAAACTATTTAAACAGCAGAACTGACAGCCTCCACGCAGTCATTGCCTGCTAGCAATCTAAGCGGTTGTAGATTTGGGAGCACTAGTGTTGCTTGGGAGCTGCACACAGGTACATTAGGGAATTAAGGTTGCGCTTGACAAGGGAATCATGAAATAACAATAACGGTTTGCCTTTCCCTATAATTTGGAACGAAGTATGTTTAAGAACGTAGGTTGTATTTCTGAACCAAATATTGTATTTGCGCTACGTTATCATTTTGTTTGCTACGGACGTAAAGGGAAGGTTGCTGAGAAATCAGAAACGTTTACTTACGCATTTCAGAAAATAATTTCGGTTCGATATCGGAAGAAATAACTAATGCAAAGTCATGTGAAATTGTAAGAAAACAAGGCTTACAGCGTTTAGCCGAGCTTCGAACAGAAAGACATGCTTTGCAATTGAATAATATCAGGCTTATTACGGAATATTGACCCTCTTGGGACCTTATGTTTATATGCGAATCAATTGTTCTGACCAATTGTCGAAATGGCTTGCTTGCGAAGTTAAGGGGGGGGCTACGAATTTCACTAAAAGTTCAATGTTGGAAAAGTTAGCTAGTCTTTTGCCATAGAATAGTATTAGGTTTAGTGTAAAATAGTTTAAAGTTTGAAAGAATTCCATGCAGCGTAGCGTCCTGTGGAGCCATCAGAAGTTGGTGTTGTCGCCTGTCGGTCGAAAGCTCGACATGACACGTACACAAACTTTGCCTCGCCCTGATCGCTATGCGCAAGGTACGGTACCCAAATTTTCCAGAACTAGTACTGACATATAGCGCTTTGATATCATGTAAAATAATCCTTCGATCAGTGTATACTTTTCTGTGCGATACAATCAAATTGCGAAAAATTGGGTGTTGTAGGTCTATACGGGTGGAGATTAACTAACTCTAATGAGCTGTGGTTTATCAAAGGAGCGCAACTGTGCTCCAATTAATACTCTAAGTATCTGTCTTAACTTATGTAAAAATGACGTGATTTCGTTAATCCCTGCATTCGCAGTGCTAGATTACATTATCGATATTGTCGCTGTTATTTGGTGTAGGGATGGGCGCGGTAGCAAATATTCACTACCGCATACCGCGTTTTTTTGGTGCGGTTACCGCGCGGTTAACCGCGGTTTTTACCGCTTATTTTTGGCGGTAACCGCGGTTAAATCAAGGCGCGGTTGCCCCAGTCAAAGTATTATTTCTTCCTAAAAACTTGTTATTTTCCACACTTTTTCAGTTTACGGTTTTCAAATAAAAATATATCAGCGGCTGCAGTAGTTTTGGTGTCGTTTGATCACCGTTTTGTTGTTTATTGCTTGCACTCTTATTTTATTTCCTACAACTGAACAAAATTACATATGAGCTGGGGAAAAATCAGAAATTTTGGTTGAGTTGCAGTTGGGTAAGGGCGTGTTTATGAGGGGTTTATTTTTGCTGAACTAGAAGTAGAATCCGTCATGATTGCTCTTTAATGTTTTCAATCTGCACATATGGCAAATTCTGTTTCCGCAGATATCATTCTTAGAGATTCTCCGATCTATTTTTTAAAAACCAAACTGCGATTAATTTTATGAAGGCCTTTACAAAATATCTGACTTGACCGGTTAACTACCGTATTATGCCAAACAATGGCCAACCAATCAAACGCCCAGGGCATTTTTTCGGGGGGCTTGCTTTTTTGGATTTTTCAGTGCTCGCTATCATGGGCATTAAAAACCACAATCTTGTGAAGAAAGTAGTGAGTGGTTAAGCTATATTTCAAAGATGTATACAAGCAATGGCTGTTTGGATAGACCTGTGGGGGAAACTGACACTTGCCAGGCTGCTGGTTCCGCAAAAACTTATCGAAAATTAACGATACAGCAATTATAAGTTGATTTTCAATATATCGTCCATGGGCGTTCTTTTCAGGGGGGGGCCTTGTTTAGATTACAAAAATCCTAAATTGGTTATTCCGGGAAAACGCCCATGGGCCACTGCTGTTTAGCATAATACGATACTTAGAACTCAGTCGGGCAAGTTTACGAAAGTTTTGATTAGTTTATTCATTTCACAACATACAACTTCCGACTGAGCACAAGATAGAAATAATAAATGAAATAGTAAAATTAAAATCCTGTTTAGCAACTATGATCCTGTTCCTGTGTTAGTGACTGCAACGACTATTTAGACTCAACGCTAACAATGCTAACAAAGTTGTAATTACTAGTGTATATAGGCATGTCAAGCCTGCCACAGTAGCAAAGTAGGAAAAGGTATCAAAATTTTGCGAAAATTCCGGACAAATTTAAAATATTTCGACTACATTCGCATTTTTGAGAGATAATCCTATAGAAAATGACGTCAATTTGTGTTTATCAAGATTGAAATCTAATAAAAACAGCGGTTTTCCCACGGTTATCAGAATCGGCGGTAACCGCAATAACCGCGCGGTTTTTCCTTCGTTACCGCATACCGCAGCTCTGCGGTTACCGCCGCGGTAACCGCGGTAAAACCGCACCGCTGCCCATCCCTAATTTGGTGCCATTTCGAAGATGTGAGTCAATTACTCCAAAGTACTGTGGCAGAATCGGCTGAAACCTTGCGCATTACAGGCCAGTGAGTGTATCAGGATGTGCCGATAGCTAGGTCACTAAACCTCCTCCAATGTTTAGAAATGCTAGATTGATTTCTCAAAGTGTGGATGGCGATCGCTCCAAAAAGATCTAAGACAGTTGTAAGCGCATACTGAACGAAGAAAGCGTCATATCGAAAAACGGATTTCATATTCGAATTCAGCAGGCCAAATAACCCCTATAAAGACATTTTCGGCAAAATCGGAGACAAAAAATTTTTTGACCCCATTTTTATTGCGCTTAGCTAGCTTTTCAGGCCTAAAAATAAGGGTTATTTCTTAACAAAAAGTTTGCTAGCACACAAACCAGAAAACCAAAACTCTCGAAACTCACAGACAGTTTGCCCCTATTAGAGCCTAATATTTGGTAAAAAGCTGGGGTAGGCTAGGGGCTGTCAATTTTATTAGACCGAAAACGGCGCACGGTCACATCGCAACTTTTTGTCAAATTTCAAACTTTGAGCTGGTATAGCTGAAGATGGAAGCAACGCCCGAAAGCTGGAATACTTTTAATATTTAGCACTAGTAACAGTTAACATTTGTGGCGAAAAGTTTCAGAATTGGTCAAACCGTTAATCCACCAGAATTCAGAAAAGCTTTTTCAAAAAACCTACTTTTCGCACCAAAATTTCGACTTTGGCGTAGTGCCAGAATCGATGTGTGTTAGATATAATAATGCCCACTACGGACTATTTAACCTTGATATGTTAGCTAATCATATGCGAAAAGGTAGGTCTCTCTGAAGAAGTTGGGCAAAACGGTTCGTAGCCCCCCCTTAACTACAATTGCTACGATAATCGTTATTTGTTAACATTTATTGTCTGCGTTAGCACGTGCTGCTAATATTTTATGTTTTGTGTAATATACATTTGCATTTCAAACTTAGTCTTTTGCTATTGTACCTTAATACTATTAATATTTTTTAATCACAGCTTTCTAAAGATTTAAATATTGACGATATTGATATTGCTTTGACATTCAGCTGTTCGCTGTTGACAACCTGCGGTAATTCCTATATCAAATTTGGAAAAATTTTCCAGTTTTGCGAAGCTGGCTTTATTGAATCATATCAGTAGTGGAGGAAACTTTGCAAACTTCAAACAAAGGTTTTCAAACTCCAAGCAAACAGATGTCAAGCACTAATATAATAAATATAATAGGCCAAATATATAGAAAACTGAAACATGTGACTCAAACTTTGTCTGCAAGTCACAGCAAGCACATACAGGCAAATTTAAGTATCTAAGTTTGAAAACAAAAATTATTATCTGGCTGGTACAGCGTCACATGAAAGAGAAATGTGCGCCATGAAATATCCATATGCACCGCAGAAATATATAATAAAGTGTGTTATATACATTCGGACGGCACGGCGGGGCCTACAGGGCCGCCGGGGCCGACGAGGCCGTTGGGGTCTACGGGGCCCTGTAACGGGGCCGGGCCCCAAAGTGAACGGGGCCGGGCCGTTGGAAAATTTTGCGGGGCCGGGCCGAATTGGGGCCGGCCCGGGCCCCGGCCCCGTTACACGGCCCGGGCCCCGGCCCCGTTACACGGCCCCGGCGCAACCCTACCTGCATTACTCTGTTGACAGAAATTACGGTGTCACGGTGCAAATTTTCCCCCGGAAATTTTGCACTAGTGCAAATTTTCCCCCTGGAAATTTAGCACTGAACAAATTTTGAGGAGCTTAACATCTTTTGCTAAATTCTATAAGGCCATATTTTTATATTTTCAATAAAAAATTGTTAACGGTGTTAAAATATTACAAACGCTATAGGAAATGCATATGAATATGCATTAACAAAGCCAAAAAGAAAATTGTAAAAATTCGCATTAGTTTGAAGGCTAGTTCAGAATCCAATTCAGCTTTTCGTTAGTTAAGTATAAGCTTACATCTTAAGCTTACTACTTTGGCTTACACTGAACTAACAAAACTCTGATTCGAAAAGTGGATTTCAGATTCGTGTTCTGCGACCATGGAAACCCCTATATACAACTTCAGCAAAATCGGAGACTAAAAATTGGTTCTCCTTGGTCTCCCCGTAAAAAACGTAATTTAAAATACTGCCTGTTTTACCGTATACCTACTGCCTGTTTAAATATCTTATTACCACAAGAAAAATAAAGATTATTGAGTAACCATTCTATATTTGACAGCAAGTCTTCTTTAGATAAAATTACTCCGTTTTTAGTATTAAGACCCCATCTAGCAGTATTTTCATAAACAATTATTTTACGATTAGAATTATTAGCATAACCTAAGTTGATTACATATTTAAGAGCCACAACTATACATTCATGTCTAATACTAGTATATAATTGACCAAAATCGTAAGTATTAACAAGAGTACATAATAGATAAGAGTATGACAACAGGCAGGCTCTCTGTTATCAGAGCAAAAACTATGCTATGCGCGCTATCGGCTAACCCCCCCCCACAAATTGACCCCCTCTCACACCGCCCCTATATGGGTACATAGTTCCAAACGGGGGTCGCTCACTCGCTTAGTATGTTTTCTACATGCATATGTTAAACATACACGCTTGCACCCTGTTCCCAAATTAGGCCTCGGTTAATTATAACGTGTAATTATGCAAAGCAGTGAGCGACCCCCGTTTGGACCCCGTACCCATATAGGGGCGGTGTGAGAGGGGGTCAATTTGTGGGGGGGGGTTAGCCGATAGCGCGCATAGCATAGTTTTTGCTCTGATAACAGAGAGCCTGCCTGTTGTCATACTCTTATCTATTATGTACTCTTGGTATTAATACTACGAGCATCTTTACGTTTATTAAGCTTTTTAATAACATTAGATATTGCTGGTGACCTATCAATTATCCAAAACATATTAGCTAAATGTCTAGTATTTTTATTTATTGCATTGGCATACACATGCAACCTATCCATAATCAATTTTAGTGCCTTACCGACACCCTTTGACATTACCTTATTAATTGATCTGTTACTGGCAATAATAGTTCTATATTTTATGGGATTCTTATGAAACTTAGGTAATATATGAATAAAGGGCAAACTCATATACGCATTATTAATAGGCCAGCCCATACCTTTAATTTCATCAGTAATTGTACTTTTTAAGGTATTTATATTTATATTATCCACTGGTATATATGTCGTAGTACAGTAGATGATTCAGTACAGTCACGGATTGTACTAGTACAGTATGTGATCCTACACTGTACTAGTACAGTGCGTAATCAGCCTTAGCGCAGTGCAAAGTGTAACAAAGACTCACTGTATTTATGGAACCTTCTTCATTGATGCTACAGCATGTTTGGGGCCCAGAATAGAAGTTTTGATATTTAAATTATTACTATTTCATAGTTAAAACTGGGTTTTAATTTACATGCAAAAAGTCTTCTATGGTACATGTTTTTGACTTGTTATATACAACTGAAAGCGAAATCCTAAGTCCCAACCCCCCCCAGAACCCCACAGGAGCCCCCCAGAAGTTGAGAAAAATTTTTAAATTTCGACATTAAACGCTACTGAAACATTTAATTCTTTATAAATGGTTTATCAATTGATTAACAAACATTTTGTACCTTTATTTGCTATTTTCTACGTTTACTGTCTTGTCCGAAAACTGAAACTATTAGGATGCTTCCATTAAAGAACTGCGTATTCTGATCATATCAACCAATTATGCCAAGGCTGATGATGTTGGGAATAATGCAAATAAGAGCAAAACTGCAAAGCAATTTATATATACAAACATTTGTTAGCATGTTTAATGAAAAATAATATATATTTTTGATAATCGAAATAACCAAAATTCGCGCCGGAAGCGCGAAAATTTTTTTAATGGTGTAGAAAATGCATCAATATTGAGCTAATTTAAGCAATAATGTATAATTTGCGTATGTTTCTAATAAAGTTAAACGCCCGCGCTCAGCGCTGGCGTAAAATTTTTCTTTTGCCCAATTTTTTTCAGGGGGAGGCAAAGCCATTATTTCGGGGAGGGCGGCCGCCCCCCCCCCCCGCCCCCCCGTATCTACGCTAGTGATTAGAAAATAGAAATGCTCCTGGCAACTTGCCAAAACTTTTTGGGGTGGGTTTTTCCCGCATATGGGTTTTTTCCCCGCCAGTTTGGGACAATTTTTCTCGCTAACTGCACACCCTAGAGAGGTGTTCTATAGCTCATAAGAAAGCTTACGACTAGGCCTAGCTACCTGTATAATCAGCATTTTGATATATATGTCAAACCATTAAAAAGTTCTGGCCAAAAATCTGAAGTGGGATTTTTTCCCGCTTGACTATACGTATTTTTACGCTTTATCACGCACGCTTTTACAGTGTTAAAACGGGTGTAAAACTTATATAATTACATTTTGCATGTAAATTAAAACCCAGTTTTATTTAACAATAAATAGTAATAATTTAAATATCAAAACTTCTATTCTGGGCCCCAAACATGCTGTAGCATCAATGAAGAAGGTTCCATAAATACAGTGAGTCTTTGTTACACTTTGCACTGCGCTAAGGCTGATTACGCACAGTACTAGTACAGTGTAGGATCACATACTGTACTAGTACAATCCGTGACTGTACTGAATCATCTACTGTACTACGACA
>JASAND010026415.1:0-16545 GCA_030248195.1 Trissonchulus latispiculum
AAGTTACGTATTGCTCGTAGAGGCTTTCTGCAGCCATGGAAGTCGCAAACCTTCACTAATCGAGCTGAAATTGTTTGTGGGCGTGTTTTCGACCACACTCAGTTCAAATATCTCAAAAAATTTTAATTTCAAAAAATTTGATTTTTTCGATTTCTGGGGTACCATTGTCCCAAAAAGGCGATTTTGGCAATTTTTGAAGATTAAAGTTGACATAAAAATTTTTTCACGCGGCAGAATTTCTTGCCATTTGGCACAAATGAGTACTCCTATAGGGCCTCCTTCTATGCCAAATTACAGTCTTATTGCTCGCACCAGTAATAAAATTTTCCTTTCGTTAGCAAAAATTTTTTAAATTTTGGCCGAAACTTCAACTTTGAAGAGTAATTCCCAGAGATGTCGACAGACGTCTAGTATTCTTTGGCAGATAGGGGCACATGTGCCAAATCATATTTGCAAATGGCAACTTTGAAGCTACGGTCTTGCATCCAGCAAAAATTTTTAATTAATTATGTTGGTAGTTGCAAAAAACAGGGGGTCGGGCACATAAACCCGACGGCTGCACATGACTGGAAGGCAGCCAAGATCTCGGTACCCGATATTTTTTCGACCACACCCATGCTCTATATCTTCGCCAAAAAGTAGGCCAATCGGACAAAGTCGGGGCAAACCTTTAGTAGCCCCCCCCTTAAGGCCAAAAACCAAAACTTTCTTATCTTTTGGCCTAAGAATACGGGACTGGTCCTAAAATGTTAAAGAGCACGGAAATAGGTTATTTCGTAAGTTTTAGCCCTTTGCGTAAAAGATTAAAGCCGTAGGAGTCAAAAATACCCGAATGGAAACCAGCACCTTAAAGGCAGAGAGTAGCTCTTCAATTTCTAAAAATCTTAACGTGATCTCCCCGAAATCGGGTACAGACACTATATTAGTGTAGTTTTGTAGCGTTCAGACAAGTGACTATATTCTTGTTTTTATTCATTTTTGGTGTGGTAAGTTGCAAAATATCTGGCTTACTTCTACTGGGCGGGGGGTGGAGGCCCCCCATTCGGCGACCTCCCCCCCCCCATTGGAGGAGCCCCCCATAAATTACGACCTTCCCCCCTTAACCCCAAAAATTGCCATTTTTTATCATTTTCAGCCTAAATTTTCAAAAGATTTCCGGCTTCGCCGGATTTTTACCTAATTTTCCACTATTTTAGCTTAAAAAACACCAAAAATTAATTATTTTTTAGCAATTTTTACACAAAAAACCTAAAAATTTGTCAAAAAATATGCCCCCCCTATTTTCGGTGAGCCCCCCTATCGAATCGCCCCCCCATAAATTTTGGCCTAGAAGTAAGCCAGAAGTATGTATACTACTAGAGTACTAAGGACAGTGAAAGCTTCTGAAAACTTTTGCTAAGTTCAGGCCCGGGGCCTCACCACCCTGGGTTTAGGTTTTAGTTGGGTGGCGTATTTTTCGGATGGAATACTATATAGTTCCCTTAGACCCAACCCAATTGCTTGCGTACCTTCCTATGCCTTGTTGGTTCCTATACACGTTAAACGAGGGCAAATTTTTATTGTTTTTCTTGTTTTTTTTCTAAAATGTTTCCAGTCTCGAGAAGACTCAGTGCAGAGTTACAAGACTTGGTGTCGCCGTACAGTTGACGGATTTTCTGATATTCATAGCCAGAACGAATTTTTGTTCGGCCCGCGAAGTCAGCGCAGAGTTTACGAGATTCACAGTAAATTTGTTGTATAACTACACATTTAATTTCATTGCAGTTCATGCAAAGCTTGACCGTTGGCGTGACGGCAACTTTCGCAGAAGTTGACGCAAAGTTCTAATAGGATTGCTCAGATTTCTTAATGTTTTTGCCAAGTCTGCTTAGATTTTTCGCCAATGAAATCAATCTTTGCATGATAATGTTATTGTTGGGTGTGTGTATGTGTGTGTGTGTCTTTGGGGGGAGCTGTAACGTTGTTGTAATTTGTGTTGCAGGTTCTTCCATCCTGTTTGCCCTGGTTTTGGGTCTGGGTTTCTGGAATTTCTTCAAATTCCTTCTCTGGGTCGTCTTTGTGGACTGTATTGGCACTGGACTGATACTGGGAACCAATCTCTGGTCCGTATATGTAATATCTATCTACTTTCAGTATTAACTGTATAGATTAGGATGAATTTTTGGAACAAAAGACACGGGTCTTTGTGAGCCTTTTTAAAAGGGGTTTTTAAGGGGGGACTGTAGGGTCCAAGAAGACTCCATGACGAGGACTACAGGGCCCTCGGGGGGAAAATCTTCCACAAGGGAAAAACAAACAGTCTCAATTCGCCTATTTTACTTGTACTGTGATAACACGAAAATAGTTTCTACGCAGATCTACTTTGTTTTTTTTCTAGATTATAGTAACTGTACTCAGTTTGTACGTACTTTTTTCTAGGTGTTTTTTCAGTGTTGTGTGTATTGTTTTTTATGTTTCTGTTCTTTAGGCTACTGAGTAACAGTTGTCTCCGTAAGACGCGTGAGACGGACGTGGAATGGGCCTACTGTTGGGACGTCCATCTCAATGCCTTCTTTCCCCTTCTAGTCATTCTGCACATTATCATGCCTATCTTCTATATTGGTATGACCTTTCGGAGGGGGGGGGCTTTGATTATTCTTCAGACTTATAAGATGGGTCGTGCCTGGGAATCTGTTTTTAGATTCCATTCAGTTCTGCCTGGGTAAGAGCGCTCACAGGGTCCATTGGTTTTCTCCTGTTTTGGACTAAGGCTTCACAATGGTGTTTTAAATCTAGTACCCTTTTGAACAGCTTGAAGCCTGACTACATGCCACACAAATTGCATGTTTTGTGCACCATTGCAGCATATTAAATATTAGAAGTAATACTTGCTTGTCTCGTCATCATCAAAATAATTGTCCCTTCCTTCTAAAAGGAGCATCGTAGTAGTATATAAGGGGGGGGGGCGGGGGGTGTCTTAGCCTGTTTGTAATTAACAAATTATTTTTATCTTTGTTGATTTCTAAAAGTGAACAAGGTTTTTTTGGTATTTTGTGAATCACTGGCATCAGTGTAACGTTTTAGTCATTGTTCTGGTGTGTCGGTTTCAGCTTATATGAAGTACGGCTGGCCGCTGTCTTGCCTGCTGGGGAATTCCCTTTGGTTTGTGGCCCTCGCCTACTATCTATACATCACCTTTCTCGGATATACTGGTACGTATTTAAGTAAAGATGGATGTTGAGTTAGGTTAGTTCAAATGCTGTATGGATGCCTTTTGAACACGTCATTTCTAATCGATCTGCAGGAGGATTTTAAAATTTTACATACGTACGGTTGTTCCAAGGGAGACCGAGACAAACCAAACCCTAGACGTCTTTAATTTTGCTAAAAACTAGTAATATAGAGATTGCTAGGCTTTAGGGCCGCTGAACACGAATGTGGGAACCGTTTTTCGATAGCGGTTTACATTACACAAATTTACAAGCTAAGGTTATATATAAGCTTTGTAGTTGAAAGCTTGTTTCTAGCTAACAAACAGGTCAATCGAAAACCGATGTTTAGCTACCCTAAACAACCCTAATATGCAACTTTGTAGCAAAATTGAAGACAAAACATTTGGCTCCACTTTGGTTTCAAATTATAATATTATATTAAAATTTTGCTGCAAATCGATCAAAAATGTGCTCAAATTTAAACAATATATAAATTGGTAAAGTTTTGTGAGATTTACGACGGGCGACCGATCATCTGTTTTACTACTATCACTGTGTGACGTTTTTATTCTTTTTCCCTGTTTCTACGATTTCTGTTTCTACGATTCTGTGTCTTTTTCATTCTGTTGTTGTTTGTGGTTTAGCCCTGGGCTTTCTCCGTCACACCCACATTTTCCTGTATCCGATCACCTTCATTTTCATCGGCTGCGTTACCCTCACTACTCTGGGCTGGAATCTCTCCAACGGTCTGATGTCATTCTATCATTACCGGGTGGCATAGGAAAGACAAAGAAACCCTCAAAGTCGAAGTACTGTGGATGCTAATTTTAGTGTTTGCTTGTGGTTATTTTGACATAGTTTTAGGATAGTGGGGGGGGGCTGGGCAGGTTATGTATTTGGTCAGTTGAATGCAGGGTGTGTGAGCTTATACTCTGGATTTTTCTTGCGGGGGGGGGGCGGGGGAATATGTGCGAGGGTAAAGAAATTTGGGAGGGGGAATTTTAATAAAAAATGCGCTATTTTTAGCATACTGCATACACTGTAGTATACTAAAAGATGGTTTTTTAGTGCTGAATTAGACATATTTTGTGATGTGAAGGTTCAAATATTGAGTAGATCTTCTGAGAGAATTTTTTGGGGTAAAATGAGATTCCATAAGGGACACGCCACGGGTATTCTGGTTCTGGGGCAGGTGGTTTATGGGGCTCGCAGTAGAATTAGCCTTGGTTATTGGTGACCTGTTTTTAAAGCACACCCTTTATACGTTATATTGTTCCGTTTCTTTACTTTAAATTGCTGGAGCCTTTGTACTAACGTTTGCTTTTTGTCAGTTGATGTATGTTTTTTTATAATTAACAGATGATCTTTAGTTTCCGTTCTTCCTATTAGTGAGCGCTTATTCGTGAGCCCATTTGTTTGAAATATAGCTGATTTTGATTTTTTCTGTGGCCGTTTTTGCATATTTATTTTTCTGTGCAAACACAGAAAGTTGCTCTGATTCTGAATATGTGTATTGTTGTTTTGTGTTGTAAAGTGAACCCATATAATCTGGTGTATTTGTGAATGTATATGTATTTATCCGTGTGCGGTCTCTGCCCCTGTACATAATTACTGTAGTTTAATTTTAATTAACATTAATGTTTGCTGTGCAAGTCTTGCAGTATATTGTATTGTCTGTGTTATGTAAACTTTGAATAAAGTACGTGTTTTATTAGATAGATAGGTAAACTGTTATAGGATCTTTTCCAGATTACACCAGTGCTAAAATTTTTAAAACGACCAGTAAACTGAAATTTTGGTATTTGTAGTTTTCGACCACGCAGAGTTCAAAGCACAAAGATTTAAAAATTCGGGAAATTTTTTGATTTACAAGAGGGACCAAGAGGATCCGAAAAAATTCTCTTCGATTTTGCTGAAAGCTGCTTATAGGGGTAGGGTTCATGTTACCGGGAAAAACCGGGGAAATGAGAAAGAGAAATTTTTTGTATTTTTGGTGTAAATTTAATGAATTTCAGTTTAAATTTTAAAAACTAATTTCAATTTTTACTCACGAAACTTGCAACTTTTTTTAGTTCTTACTACTTTCTTCACGATAAGGCCGATTTTCATCTTATGTCCTTTCTTAATTTTTGTCACGATTTGGTTTTCTGGATTCTAATTTAATGAATGGTACAGAATTTTCTCAGAAATTGAAGCGTGTTACACACTTTCGAGACAACTTGCCTGCTTCCGCCAAAATCATTATTCTAAAAATTATATTTTTACTTTTAGAAATTTCAAACGAATGTGAGCTATTTTTACTTTTAGAAATTTCAAACGAATGTGAGCTAACTACATAGATGTTGAAGCCTAGCTTGTCCTCCCGCAAATTGCAAAATTTGACCTATTTTTTTGAAAAGTGCACGAATAACCGTAAATAATATGGTTGTATTATATAATAGTATACAGTCTGAAATGAAAACAGCTGAAGCTGAAATCTATTTTGACGTTCGCCAAATAAAAATCATGTTCAGAAAATAAATGACAAAATTTGATGAAGTCAATTTTTTTAAAAATGCCGATTTTTTTTAAAAATGCCGAATTTATTTTATCGCGTTTTCTAAATTTTTTCAGATCTAGCAAAGTTTCCAGGATGTACGTATATATTATATAATATATTTTTACAGTGATTTTTCTAAATTTTTCCAACTTATTTATCGCGGATCGCCTATGGGAACAGACGGTATATATATATTTTTCCAAAAACTACGAATACTAAACGTAAAATTTGTTTTTTACTGTTGACTTTTGGCTGACCATCTCTGATAAGCAGAAACATTTGAATTGCACAAAATAAAAATTCTATTAACAGTAAACAAAATACCCCAATTTCAAAATAGCAAATAATTTGTGGGGTCTTTTCCAGATTACCCCCCCACTCAAAATTCTTTTAACTTCGCCAATTGAGCTGATATTTGGTATGGGTATGTTTTCGACCACGCTGAGTTTAAATATCTCAAAATTTTTTGATTTCGAGGGACTCTATTTTTTCCGATTCGTAAGGGGGGAACAAGGGAAACGGACAAATTTTTTGTCCCCGATTTTGCTGAAACGTTGCGTACAGGGGTTCTCTGGGTCGCTGAACACGAATCTGAAGATCGTTTTCCAATTCAGCTTTTCGTTAGCTTGATATAAGCTAAGGTTGTAAGCTTAAGGTGTAACTTACACTTACTTGCACTGCAAATTGCTTTAGGCCGGCAGCCGGCCGGCCGGCCGGCTACCGGCCGGCCTACGGGCTCACCGCCCGCCGGCCGGCCGGCCGTGGGGCTCGGCCGGGCCGGCCGGCGATCGGCCGGCCGGCAGCCGGCCGGCGGCCGGCCGGTGAAACCCCGGCCGGCCTCAAACACTAGGTGTAAGCTTATGTTGAGCTAACGAAAAGCTGAATCGAAAAGCGAATTTCAGATTCGTGCTCAGCGGCCCTGATAACCCCTGTATGCAACTTTTCAGCAAAATCGGCGACAATAATTTTTTGTCTGTTTTTATATGAGTGTTTTGGTATCACAGCACTCGTGATCTAAAGCCTGGTTTTGGTATCAGATTTTTGCTAGCTCAGTCTCCTCTATCGCAGATGGGCAGTAATTCAGATGAGGCTTAAATAAATATCGGATTTCAGGAAAATCAAACAATATAATACTGTGTTCGATAGCTAAAATGCTCGAAATGGATTCAAAATAAATAGAATCGTTGCTATAATTATGTATAATCTTTTAAATTTACTGCCATTTACTGGAAGAAAAACCGGGAAAATGGGTCTGAAAAACCTGGAAAAACCGGGAAAATGAAATCCAAAAGTCCGCATGAACCCTGTAGGGGGTTTTCAGTGTCGGTTAACACGAGTCTGAAATCCGTTTAACGATTACCTTTTTCTTAGATCTGTGTTGTGTAAGCTTACAACTTAAGTTTATACCAAGCTAACGCAACGGAAAGCTGATGCTTAAAACGGACTAAAGACTCGTGTTCTACAAAACAGAGAAACTCTTCTCAGCAAAATCGACGACAATTTTTTGGTCCTCCCTTGTGTATGGAAAATCGAATTTTGCAATATTTGAACTCTGCGTGGTCGAAAACACCCATACCAAATTTCAACTCGATTGGTCAAGTTTAAAAATTTTTAACACTGGCGGTGAAGGTAATCTGGAAAAGACGTTTATTTGCAGCTTAGCTTTGTTACATTACTTCCCCCTTAACCTTAGACTGGATTCCTTTGATGTTGACGCTATGATCAAGGGTGTGCTCAGATTAAGACTACATGGCCGATATTAGGAACCCCGCTGGCCATATTAGGCAACTTAACGCTATCATCAAGAGGGCATAATTGCACTATTATTAAGAAGAAGAGTAAGCCGCTAGAGGGCTTCTCTTCTTGGCATTGAGTAACGGTGCTCCGACCACGATACGCGAATGTTCCCCCGTTTGGTGGGGGGGTAGCTCTCTTCGACATAGCATACCCCCCTCCGTTTGGTGGGGGGGGGTAGCAGAAAAGAGGTCCCCGTTTGGTGGTGGGGGGGGGTAGCCAACAGCCAATCAGAATCAGCCAAACTTAGCCTGCTTGAGCGACCCACCCCAAACGGGGACCTCTTTCAGCCAACCCCCCCACCAAACGGGGACCCCTTTCGGCTACCCCCCCCCCCCACCAAACGGAGGGGGGTATGCTTTGTTGATCTGGTCGACTCCCCCCCCCCCAAACGGGGGAACATTCGCGTATTGTGGTCGGAGCACCGTTACGCAATGCTAAGAAGAGGAGCCCTCTAGTGGCTTACTCTTCTTCTATAATATAAGGATTTTATTATGGACTCTTGCTATCATACTGTATGTGTTAAAATCAGATTTGCCAATGTTTGGGCCACTTCACCCACCATAGTTCACCTCATCTCATTTTGTAGTGAAGGCATCGATTGGTGAAACAGTACATCACATCTATTATCTAAGTTTTTCCTGATAACCCAATTGTTTACTGTTTAGTCCCACGAAATGGATAGCTATAGGGGAGGGGGAAATCTAGCATGGGGGAAAGTAGCATACAACATCGGCCGGCCCACTTTGGACCTGGGCCGGCCGGTCTAGGCAGGGCCGGTGCACAACACTCGTCAGAATCCTTTCTTTTCCAGATTTTAAGAATTTGAGTACTTTCAAAAAAGATTATATATAACAGATTTGTGGATCTTCTGCGCTTTCCTCCCCAGCCCTAACTTTTGATTTTTGACCAATAACTTTGAAATTTGATGTGAGTGCATACTGGAGGAGGCAGACGAATTCAAAAGTCTCCCCTTACCAAACTAAGATTTTAAATTTTTAAAATTTTTTAATTTTAAAATTTTTGAATTCATCAGCCTCCACTATGCACACTTGCCAAATTTCAAAGTTATTGGACAAAAAAATCAAAAGTTAGGGCTGGGGGGGGGAAGCGCAAAAGATCCAGATTTATGTTATTTATATTTGATTTACAATTTTCTTTTATTGCAGGCTCCCCCTTCCCTCGGGTTAAAGTCTGTGGGCTGCCAATCCATCGTATAATGTTTCTGATTCTTCCCTTTCTTTGAATGACAAATACCTTCACTTATATCCTTAGTCTTTCCACTTACACTGAGTTAAAGCCCTCAGCCGGTTAGTGAGAACTAACTGGGACTATGTTTTCTTAGGCTGGTGTAAGGGGCTGGAGCTTGCGTGGATTTTAATGGACGTCTAATACAAAGAAATCTTACTAGCAAAGCTTAGTTAAATTTAAAACAATGACAAGGTCTGGAACAGTAAAGTTTCGTGGCTTTCATTCCCACAGTTTTCAGCCTCATCTCTCGTGTTGATCCCGTCTCTTAAAAATCTGTTGACCTGTCAGATGCTCGGAACATTAAGACCGTAATCACGGGGGGGGGGGGTTTACGATTAAAACTAAATAAAAAGAATTGATGGTTAATCGCCTACCTTATGTTAAATTTACGTGCATAAGGGAACCCCAGAGATCTCGGGGGGGGGGTTCCGCTTAGCATTGTTAAGTGTGTGTTTATATGCGATTGAATTGAAATGCATTTGAGTGGCTACTTAGCTGCCGTAAACCAAATCAGTGCATTACAGTAGCAGATGCGCAGTAGCGAATCAAATGCATTTCAGTTCAATCGCATATAAACACACACTTATATGCTGAGCCACCCTACCCGTGATCTCGGAAGGGTTAGGCTTATATATACATGTAATTTTGTATGAGGTAAGCGATTAGTCAATCAGATGCGTTTTAGAAAAAACGCATAAAAATACTCGGTTAACAACGCTTAGTGATACCAAGAGTACATAATAAATAAGAGTGTGACAGCTGGTAGGCTCCATGTTAACAGCAGCTGAGCCATGCTCTGCACGCTAACGGCCCACCCCCCCCGCAATTGCGTACCTAGTGGAACCCCCGCAAATGAGTACCTAGTACGCAATTTCGTATGCTCACTTTTCCCAATAGGAAGGAACCCCCTCAAATGTGACCTATCATTCGACCCCCCGCAAAACAGACCTATCATTTTTCAATTGACGAATGATAGGTCATATTTGCGGGGGGATGGCTTACTGTGGAAAAGAGTGAGCATACGCAATTGCGTACTAGGTACTCATTTGCGGGGGGGGTCCACTAGGTACGCAATTGCGGGGTGGAGAGGGTGGGCCGTTAGCGCGCAAAGCATGGCTCAGCTGTTGATAACATAGAGTGTGACGCTTGTCACACTCTTATGTATTATTTACTCTTGGTGATACCACTCCCGAGATTTCGGCCTTGGAAGAGCCGAGTGTCTCACTCCTACTATTCTCTACTCTTGGTATTACTAGTTCATCGTCCCTTCAGTTTGGATTAGTGCTGGGACCGGTTCCGATTTTTGAAAACGGTTCCGGTTCCGGTTCTTGACTACCGGTTCCGGTTCCGGTTCCGGTTCCAATTGGTAATTTTGAGAAAAAACCTAAAATCACACGATTTTTTTATTTTTTTGACAATTGTTATAAAAACTTAATATATTTAATTGCACAAAGCTATGAACGTGTTTTAAACAGTGATTTTGCTTACTTTTTACTATTTATATACAAATATTTCCTGTGAAAAAGATATGGTCTGTTTCATTTTTACCAATATGTTGGGGAAATTTTAGCTACCAGGGGCCTGTTGCATAAAGGTGATTAGAGGATTAGTGATTAGTTATTAGTTGATTAGTGTAGCAGTTTTTCGCGGATAATCAATGCTACGAACAGGCTACGACAACAATTTAGATGTCATATTGAAGCGTTTTCAGCGTTCTAATGAAATCATAAGTTTAAATTAAGTTACAATTTAAATGGGAATAATGCAAGCTTAAAAAGTGAAGAAATTACAATTTAGTTCAATATTTTTCCTTGCCTGACTGAGTCAGTAAGGATTAATTAACTACTTCATGATTTGTGGATAAGTCACATCAACAGTTACGACATAGCACCAAAAGCTCCAAAAACGGATAACTGCAGCAAAAGTTTTCCTAGAAAAACTGCTACACTAATCAACCAATCACTTTTATGCAACAGGCCCCAGAGCTTACCAAAATACTAAGTATTCTCAATCTAGATAAACATTTAGCTACTGCCCTTCAGAAAGCGAACGTCGCACAGAACTTTCCTCGACCAATTTCAAGCAGTCCAATAAAATTTGCTTATCGATTCAACAGCTACAGTTACAACATTACAAAGCTTAATCATTGAAAAAGCAGCTAATCTCATCTCGGGGTCGAAGTTTTTGAGATCGAAAAGTATAGCAGAAAACATTGGGGAAAATCGTTGAACGAGAATTAAAACTTTTCGAGCACTTATGCAGCACACAGGTAGGTACAACTAACCTCATACCTTTAAAACCAAAAATTGTATGTTACAATAAATAAAATCAAGCTGCTAAGTTTTTATTTTACATCGAATTTGTTTTAATTTTTGTAGCTGAAATAAACAAATTTGTAACAAAAGAGCGCTATTCCCTATCAAATCCTAAACCTATATATAAGCAAAAAGTACTAAAATATGACTATGAAATATGAAAATTTTTAATAGACCATCAAAGGCATTCTTTTTCGGTAGCGCTAGCCAATTGCTATTAAATAAGAACGGTACCTCCTCAGGGATACTGTTGCTCAGCTTAATCCTTAATCTGGAGTTGCACCTACAGTATACCTACTGGTTTGCTTCAGTTGAAGTTTGCACACAAAAATTGCAGAGGCAACCGCAACAGCTAAAGCTGGAAGAGTTGACGTAAAGCATCAAATCTTTAATGCTTACCTTTGTCATCCTTAAAGAAGAGTCAACACTGAATACACCTTAGTTTTTCTTTTTCTATAACCATTTCAGAAAACTTAAAACATTGACTGAAAACTGTTATTAAAGACATCGTAAAATTGATATCAAATCTTCTGCCATTTACACAACAAAACAAAATTTCATATCTAAATAGAAGTATATACCAAAATAAAGCTAAATTCCAAATGCTAAATTCCAAATGCTAAATTCAAATTCATAAGAAAATTTTAAAATTTTACAAAATAAACCTTGATTGAAGTTTCAAACAGCCAAAATTAACACTAGAACCGGCCGGTTCCGAAAGCCACCGGTTCCGGTTCCGGTTCTAGAAATCCTACCGGTTCCGGTTCTACCGGTTCTTTTGGAACCGGTCCCAGCACTAGTTTGGATACGAACTCCTTCTAGCTTGGTCCGACTGCGATCTCGGTACCTCAACTTGGGGGGATGGGGTATTGGGGGCCCCGTCCGGCTATAGAGCTCCGTCTTCCGCTCTTCCGCAAATTGGGTCCCTGACTTCAAAATAGGATTACATAAATATTAGTACTGAATGAAGTCAGATCCCCCGATTAAGCCTGCAGGTAAAGTGCGCGTCAATTTCTGGTGAACTTTCCAAGTCACCTAGTTTTATTGGGTCTTGTCTCGTTTACCTTTCTCCACCTACAGCTTAAAGCTTTTAAATTGATCAAATGAGCTAAACTTACGTATGTGTATTTTTCAACAACGCTGAGTTCAAATATCGAAAATGTTTTCGGTGCACAAAATTCCATTCATTCGATCCGCAAGCTGGGACCAAGGGAATATTTAGGACAAGTTAACGAAAGAAGCAAGGGTGCAACTACAGCACTTCCAACGCTCTATCGATTGTCTGACTCTAGCACAATCGAACTAAGTTTGATTTTGTTCGAAAACTATAGTGACAAGTTTTTAATAGGGAATCCGAAAAATGTTGTCTCCAATTTTGCTGTAAAAGTTTCTGTGCAATGATTTCTGGAGTTGCTGAGAACGAATCTGAGCTCAGTTTTTCCACTTAGCTCTGTGATAGCTAGATAATTGTAAGCTAAGCTAGGCAGTGGAACCTTAACAAGCCAACTTGCGAATCGAAAAAGCTAATTTGGCGAAACTAAAAAGTACTGAAACACTTTTACCCAGGTTGTAGCATATCTGAACGCATAAAGTTTCTGGTGGTGAAACTAGCGATAGAGGGAGTTTAAACGAGAAAAGACCTCTTTTATCTGTTACGGAAAACTAATAAAAATTTCCTTAAAATACATAAAAAGACAACCAGTTTCCTAGCTATTTTTATTAGAAAAATACAAAGGGGGTGTATTGAGACACTCTCCGACTAGTCAAGATTCAATTTTTTGATTCACTCCGGATATCTCAACAGACTTGAACTAAGAGAAATAAACACTTTAAAGAAGTGTCCTGACTTTTGCCTAAGTTCCGTGAGCAGGACTCTGTTAGGTGGTTAGCCATGAAAGTCCCACTCACGGAATTTAGATTATCATTCAAAAGCTCGATTTAATGAAAATTCAAGTTCTTTCGATCCACATGGAAAGCAAAGATGAAGCAAATGCTGGAAAAATGATGTCTTTGGTTTTGCTTAAACCCCGGCTGTAGGACTCTGCTAGGTGGCTAGCCATGGTCCCACACTCGAAGTTTAAGCCAAACCAAGGAGAGCACTCTTCCCGCGTCTGTTTCTTCTAGGTTTTCCATGAATTCTAAAATCCTGTCTTTGAGTATCTCACCCACCCCCACAACAGAAAACAATAACTGAAGATTACAATTTACAGAAAAACTATATACAAGAGTACGTACAAAAATTACCATTTACAGAAGAACTATATACAAAACTATGTACAAACGCTACAATTTACAGAACATCAATAGACAAAACTACGTAGGAAAATTACAATTTACAGGAAAACTATGTACAAAAACTATAATTACAGATAAAACGGACGTGGTGCCCTCTTCTGGCCTTTGACAGAGCAAGAAATTTCTAATTTTCTCGAGTTAAATTTTTGGAACGAATTGCGAGTGATTATGATCTTGGATCTGTTTGGATGAAGGTTTTAATCTGTCGTAAACACAGTTTATCTTGTAGACATATCCAATTTCCAGAAAATAAAGCTCACAAAGTATGACAAAAATTCAACCATAATTTAGGTGACGGAATGGCTCTGTCGCCGACCAGAAGAGGGCGCGTAAGCCAACAGCTCATTAATTGAACTAAAGGTCGAAATAGTCAATCGGCGATGCTTTCTTTTCGTGGTTTTTGTCATGCAACGATTTCTCAAGTGAAGAAGTAATTCTAGTTAACTATTCTGCTAAGTGCCGTCAATAACAACATTTCGAACCATTACAACTTTGAAACTCGAATATGAGCAAATTTATGTAGTGATGTACATGTTACTAATGCAATCACTACTAATATAGGTATACTTATATTTAATTTCAGCACACAGGGTTAAGTGAGCGCAAGCGAACATTCCGGTCCTCCTTCGGCGTATCAGCCTATATATCCAATTTATAGCTCAGTTAGAATGGGCACCAGCAACTGGTTCACGCAAATTGCAGTAGCTACACCGTCCTTGGTAGTGGTATTAAACATAAAAACACTATACTAGGAGAAACATGCCTTGATCTGATTGGCTCTTAATAATCTTGATATTTGCTATGACATGCTGTTCGGTACATGGTCATATGAAAAAATCTTGGCTTCTCAAGCTTGTAGTTATGCGAACTATTTTAAGTTATCAGATTAACAAACGTTAAACGTTAGCGTTAAACAAACAAAGTAGCAATACGGCATCCATCTGAATGGACTGTTGAAAATTTCCACACATAATTCAAAACAATTCCAGTTAGCATGCCGTTCAGAAACTGCATACAAATGTAAATACATTGTGTTTTCTCAGTCTAGAAATCTATATTAACTATTAAAATTAAAACTACTAAAACTTATTCTTAAAATTAAACTTATTGCAATGCCCGCTTTTGATGATTAGCTATGAATAACGTCGTGTAGGAAGAATAGTGTGCTTTGTTATATGAAGCTCAAAGTACCAAAGTCAAAGTACTCAAATTCAAAGTAGTAGCAAAACATTAGCATGTATTGGCCGGCAAGGCAATAAAAGGTACAGATATAAATAGATTTTTTACTCTATTTTCCAAAACGGTATAGGTAAATCTTCAGCGTGGCATTAAGTATTGCAATCAGCATTAACAGTATGATTATGTGTAAGCTGACTAGAACTGCATATACAAATGTAATTAAGTTAGCTGCACATATTCATGAAGCCACGTGTTAGTTGTAAAATCTATAACGACGAATAATTATAACTTTATGAAATTTGTAAACCTTAAATTTGATCGCTCCAGCTGTTTTAATTTTAATACGAGATAAATCTCTAGTATAAGTAACAGCGGATGTAGACTTGATGGGTGCATACATTTGTATGTATTGGTCGACACAGCAATGAAGGGCACTGATATGCATGGAGTTTACTCGATTGTGCCAAACGGTGTCGCTAAATCTTCAGCGTGGAAATAAGTATATTTATGGAAATGGAAATGGAATGAATGGAATTAATGGAATTAAATGGAATGAAGACTTGATAGGATGGATGTAGATGGAATGGATGTAGATGGAATGGATGTAGACTTGATGGGTGCATACATTTAATATTTGTAACAAATATCAGTGGCGCCACCTCCTATCTTGGAAGGGTTCAGCAAAGACCGTTATTGCTGATCATTATATTTCAGAAGTTAACTATTAGCGTAACCCTGCCAACAAGATATTACATTGAGTGTTTGAACCACAAACATTTATCATAAACGTTTCTTTCTTTTCTCCTTCATAAATTATTTAAATGAGTTTGTTGTGTTAAGGTGGTGAATCCTTTTGGATACATCAGCTTTTAACCGGTATTACTCATCTATTGTATACTGGAGTTAAGAATTTTATATCAAAATGGAGCGGCTCAAGCAACCCGTTAGCCGACACCTTGCCGGCTGCATCTGTTCATGCGTCAGCTGGTCGATACTGATAGCATGGGATCTGCCTTCCAGGCTAGATGGTCTGATAGACGTTGCCTATATTAGGCCTCCGACTAAGCTCGAGTCCGGCTGCGCAAGTTGTCTGTTAACAAAGCGCCATTCGAGCTAGAGAAATTGGCTTGTCCGAAGCGGCCGTTTACTGGAACAAAAGTGGAGAACACCCACAAAATCCAGCAAAATTGGCTTAATTTGTCACTCAAAAATAAAAATAATACTAATCCCATGTGTAATAGTTCTCGAAGAAATTCAGGAAGCCTGGACGGTCAAAAACTAAGAAATCATGATAGTATTCAACGTTTTGAGTTTGGATTGACGAATTTATGCATCCATCTATCTGGGTCCTGTTATTACCTTGGATGTGATCTGCATGTTCCAAAATAAGCATTTGTACAAAAATGTTGGCATCGATGAAGCTTTGAGTATCATAATAGCCAGGCCATTGAATTTAGGCAAATGAACATTGAGCTTTTACCTGCGTTGCGCAATTTTGTATCCGGGGATGAGCACCGACACCCTAGACCCTGACAAGGGTAAGAGAATTCTCCGGGGGTTACCTTTACCTTTACCTACCAGTCCTGTGTTGCCTGAACAAAATTAGATTTGTAATCCATACCCATGCAACTGTTCACCGAACTCAGAATGTTTAGTGTATATAAATTACGTCCGTAAGTTACCAATTTCTTACAATCGTCCAAGCTCCAAGATAACGCCAATGTCTGACCGGTCAAGCGAAGGTTTAAGGGAAGATGTATCCGTCATCGCAAAAAGGTACACTTGATTGACTAAGAAAAACATCCTCAAGTATTCTATGCGTTCAACATGATTCTGAATTTCCGTAGCAATGTGAAGTTTTACTTAGGAATCAGCGATAGTCGGACACTGCTGCAAGCACATGGCATTGTGTTTTGAAATCATAAATCCAAAGTAATCGCAAGCTACTGCCCATAATCCAACATTGCTGATTCAAAACTTG